>CM038718.1:41352556-41387556 GCA_021613375.1 Megaleporinus macrocephalus
GATAGATCCCAGAATCAACACATCATTGGACCAGGGGGCTCCAAACGTTAGTATTCGTCTCTAGTTACGTACGTTGTTGATGTAGGTGAAGAGGAAAAGCTCAGGTCTTCAATTGCTTGTTGAGATGACTGAGTGGACGGGATTGTGAGCTGCTCTGGTAAACGCTAGCAATTACCGCACCATTGATTTCCACTGGCACGACTGAAAGGAACGTTGATCTACAAATGACCATCCAGCCCATCTGCCGTGAGGACACTGTCCTCCTCAGGCGTCCTCATCCACTGTACGAAGACCGAACAGATGTTAAAGATAAAAGATTCAGTGTATGAGCATAACATGGCACTCAATAGACACCTTGACATAACAGGCCAGATCAGATCTATAAGATAATCCATCTGCATAAGCTGAACATCATATAATACCAACTCCTAACAACCACCTGGAAGACCTGGTCGACCCACCAACACTACCCTCCCATCAGATAAACATAAACAGCACTTTGATCTTTGAGAGTGAGGAGAACATCAAGCTCCACTCTTATTTCAGATCTGAGAACATCTACAGGAGTTTCTGTTCATCCTTCCACTGTGAGAAGACCCCACAACACTGTGGGTCTGAAAGGATGCGTAGCTGTTCAAGAAGCTCCTCACTGAGAAAAGGAGATCCAGACACATCAAACAAAGAAGCTGCTGCTGGTGGTCTCAGAACAATGGACTGACCACCTCAGAGTCCAGAACCTCAACATCACTGACTGTGTTTGGGGTTGTTAGGATGGTGAGAAGAAGAAGCAGCTTCTAAGACTAACGTTTGGAGGTGAGTCTCAACTGAGGTTCCTGAGAAGACAAGCTGGACATGATGAGGCACCACTATGTAACGTCTGCACCATTTAAGGTGGAACTATTTAAGGAAGTGTGAACGAAACTGGACAGGTAGACTGAGGCACCAGTGTGGAAGTGCTACACAGTTCAGGGTTGGGACAGACAACCCAATCAAGCAATATGTAGCTTAACTGCTGCACAATTTAAGGTAGACCAGAAAAACTAGAGCAAGATGTAGCCTGCTACACCATTTAAGGTGGATCTATAAAATTTGAACAAGAAGCTGAGGTGCTAAATGTAACTGCTGAAACATTTAAGGTGGATCTATAAGACTCAAACAAGAAGCTGAGGCCTCTGAAAGTAACTGCTGCACCATTTAAGGTGGATTCATAAAATCTAAACAAGAAGCTGAGGCGCCTGAATGTAGAACCATAAAATTTGAAGAAGAAGTTGAGGCACTGAATGTAACTGCTGCACCATTTAAGGTGGATCCATAAAATTTGAACAAGAAGCTCAGGTTCCTGGATGTAACTGCTACACCTTTTAAGGCAGGACCATAAAAATATGAACAAGAAGCTGTGGCACCTGGATATATCTCTGCACTATTTAAGGTGGAACCATAAAATTTGAAGAAGTTGAAGCACCGGAATGCAACTGCTGCACCATTTAAGGTGGATGCATGAAATTTGAACATGAAGCTCAGGTGCCCGAATATAATTGCTGCACCATTTAAGGTGGAACCATAAAATAAAAAAAAAAGAAGCTGAGGCACCTGGATATAACCACTGCACCATTTAAGGTGGATCAATAAAATTCGAACAAGAAGCTGAGACGTGTGTATGAAACTCCTGCACCATTGTTGGTCTGTTAGTGAAGAGTTTTATGGCCACGTAGATCTAAACAAGATCCAGAGTTGCTCACGTTGGGGGCGGAGCTTCTGAAGGGACTATCATGTATAGACTGTTGTGAGTATAAACCTATTGAGAATTGGTTGTTGTGATATTCTGTCGACGCCCGTTTACTTTCACAGGATAATTTCTGGCGACTGCTGGCATGTGATCCTCTCAGCCTGGATTTATCTTCTGACAGCTCAGAGAAAGCCTGTCTGTCCAGATGAGTCTTGTACTAGATCGAGAGTGGAAATGCTTTGTTGCACCATCTCCTCCGTCTCATGTTATTAGTTCATTAACCAGCTCTTTGTTCTCTCTCTCTCTCTCTCTCTCTCTCTCTCTCTCCTGACAGCTGCTGTGCTGTGTGAGGGTTTTTCTTCCTCTCCCTCTCCCTCTCTCTTTCTCTCCCTCCTCTCTCTCACTCTCTCTCTCTCTCCCTCCTCTCTCTCTCTCTCTTTTTAAACACACGTCCTCATTTTTAAACTATCTATCATGTCGGGGCCAGTGGGGCCTCTAAACTGTGCAATTGGCACTTTCTCAGCTGCTGAGCTGGAAAAGACCGTATTGCTGTCGGAGACACAAATCTGGAACCCTCCTGCACGCCGACGCGGGAGACCAGCGCTCACACGCAGGTGGACACGGACCAACATGCATATAATAATAATAATTATTTGAATGAATGAAAAGCAGTAAGTCACATGTCAGAGCTGTACAGGTTCTGAGCAGGTAACGTTGATCCCTGTTTCTCTTTCTCTCCCTCTCTCACTGCGTTCCACTTCTCTCTCTCCTCTCCCCTTTTCCTTCTCTTCTCTCTCTCTCTCCTCTCCCCTTTTCCTTCTCTTCTCTCTCTCTTCTTCTCTCCCTTTTCCTTCTCTTCTCTCTCTCTTCTTCTCTCCCCTTTTCCTCCTCTTCTCTCTCTCTCTTCTTCTCTCCCTTTTCCTTCTCTTCTCTCTCTCTCTATTCTTCTCTCCCTTTTCCTTCTCTTCTCTCTCTCTCTTCTCTCCCTTTTCCTCCTCTTCTCTCTCTCTTCTCTCTCTCTTCTTCTCTTCTCTCTCTCTTCTTCTCTCCCTTTTCCTTCTCTTCTCTCTCTCTCTTCTCTTCTCTCTCTCTTCTTCTCTCCCTTTTCCTTCTCTCTCTCTTCTTCTCTCCCTTTTCCTTCTCTTCTCTCTCTCTCTTCTCTTCTCTCTCTCTTCTCTCCCTTTTCCTTCTCTTCTCTCTCTCTCTTCTCTCCCTTTTCCTTCTCTTCTCTCTCTCTCTTCTTCTCTCCCTTTTCCTTCTCTTCTCTCTCTCTCTTCTTCTCTCCCTTTTCCTTCTCTTCTCTCTCTCTCTATTCTTCTCTCCCTTTTCCTTCTCTTCTCTCTCTCTCTTCTCTCCCTTTTCCTCCTCTTCTCTCTCTCTTCTTCTCTCCCTTTTCCTTCTCTTCTCTCTCTCTCTTCTTCTCTCCCCTTTTCCTCCTCTTCTCTCTCTCTCTTCTTCTCTCCCTTTTCCTTCTCTTCTCTCTCTCTCTTCTTCTCTCCCCTTTTCCTCCTCTTCTCTCTCTCTCTTCTTCTCTCCCTTTTCCTTCTCTTCTCTCTCTCTCTTCTTCTCTCCCATTTTCCTCCTCTTCTCTCTCTCTCTTCTTCTCTCCCTTTTCCTTCTCTTCTCTCTCTCTTCTTCTCTCCCTTTTCCTTCTCTTCTCTCTCTCTTCTTCTCTTCTCTCTCTCTTCTTCTCTCCCTTTTCCTTCTCTTCTCTCTCTCTCTTCTCTTCTCTCTCTCTTCTCTCCCTTTTCCTTCTCTTCTCTCTCTCTTCTTCTCTCCCTTTTCCTTCTCTTCTCTCTCTCTTCTTCTCTCCCTTTTCCTTCTCTTCTCTCTCTCTCTTCTCTTCTCTCTCTCTTCTCTCCCTTTCCTTCTCTTCTCTCTCTCTCTTCTCTCCCTTTTCCTTCTCTTCTCTCTCTCTCTTCTTCTCTCCCTTTTCCTTCTCTTCTCTCTCTCTCTTCTTCTCTCCCTTTTCCTTCTCTTCTCTCTCTCTCTATTCTTCTCTCCCTTTTCCTTCTCTTCTCTCTCTCTCTTCTCTCCCTTTTCCTCCTCTTCTCTCTCTCTTCTTCTCTCCCTTTTCCTTCTCTTCTCTCTCTCTCTTCTCTCCCTTTTCCTTCTCTTCTCTCTCTCTCTTCTCTCCCTTTTCCTTCTCGTCTCTCTCTCTTCTTCTCTCCCTTTTCCTCCTCTTCTCTCTCTCTCTTCTTCTCTCCCTTTTCCTCCTCTTCTCTCTCTCTCTTCTTCTCTCCCTTTTCCTCCTCTTCTCTCTCTCTTCTTCTCTCCCTTTTCCTCCTCTTCTCTCTCTCTTCTTCTCTCCCTTTTCCTCCTCTTCTCTCTCTCTCTTCTTCTCTCCCTTTTCCTCCTCTTCTCTCTCTCTCTTCTTCTCTCCCTTTTCCTTCTCTTCTCTCTCTCTTCTTCTCTCCCTTTTCCTTCTCTTCTCTCTCTTCTTCTCTCCCTTTTCTCCGTTAATGACACATGCTTTCTCTAAATCATACTTAAAGGGAGAGTTTTTTAAATCATTCAAGGATTCAAGGATTCAAGGATTCAAGGAGACTTTATTGTCATTCGCATCACATGTGGTACATGGGGTGGAACGAAATTGTGGTACCCAAGGACCCAGTTTTACCCAGACAGCAGTACTTAAATAAATAAAATAAACATAAATATATAAAATATATGAAAATAAAATAAACAGGAATGGAGAAGGTAGCAGCAGAGTGTATTAAAGTGACTGGTGTCGTAAAAGTGTCAGTGCAGTAAAAGTGTCAGTGCAGTGGTTCCACTAAGTGGCGTTTAAAAGTCTTACAGCTTCCGGAATGAAGCTGTTCCTCAGTCTGTTCGTTCTACACTTAACGCTCCGCAGCCTCCTGCCTGAGGGGAGCGGGACAAACAGTGAGTGTGCTGGATGAGTGGGGTCCTTCATGATGCAGGTGGCCCTCTTCCTGCATCTGGAGGTGTATATGTCCGTGGTGGTGGGGAGGCTGACTCCGACAGACCTCTGTGCAGCCTTCACCACCCTCTGCAGAGCTTTCCTGTCTGCAGCAGAGCAGCTTCCGTGCCACACGTTGATGCTGGAGCATAGAACGCTCTCCACCACACATCTGTAGAAGGAGGTGAGGACCGAGCTCCCGAGCCCAGCTCGCCTCAACCGCCTGAGGAAGTAGAGCCGCTGATGTGCCTTCCTGACCAGGCTGGAAGTGTTGTTGCTCCAGGTGAGGTTGTTGCTCAGGTGAACACCCAAGTACCTGTAGCTGGAGACCACTTCCACCGCAGACCCTCCGACATGCAGGGGGAGGTGGGCATGTCTGCCCCTTCTGAAGTCCACAATCATCTCCTTCGTCTTCTTTATGTTGATGCAGAGGTTGTTCTTTCTGCACCATCCCTCCAGGTGTTCTACCTCCCGTCTGTAGCCAGACTCATCACTGTTTGTGATGCATCCGACCACTGCCGTGTCGTCCGCAAACTTCACAATATGACAGCCTGGGTGGATGGGTGAGCAGTCATATGTGAGCAGCGTGAACAAAAGGGGGCTCAACACACAGCCCTGAGGGGAGCCAGTGCTGAGGATTGTGGTGGAGGAGGAGAGGTTGTGGATCCTCACAGACTGCGGCCTGTTGGTCAGGAAGTCCAGGACCCAGTTGCAAAGAGAAGAGCGCAGACCAAGTGAGGAGAGCTTATCTGTCAGTGTCTGGGGTATCATGGTGTTAAAGGCGGAAGTGAAGTCCACAAAGAGCATACGGACATAAGAGTCCTTCTGCTCCAGGTGGGTGAGGGCAGTGTGGACCACAGAGGAAATGGCATCGTCTGTGGATCGGTTCCTCCTGTAGGCGTACTGGTGTGGGTCCACAGTGACGTCGATGGTGGCTTTGATGTGGGTCATAACCAGTCTTTCAAAGCATTTAGTGACTATCGGCGTGAGAGCTATCGGCCGGTAGTCATTCAGACCTGTCACTGTGGAGCTCTTGGGGACCGGGATGATGGTGGCGGTCTTCAGGCAGGTGGGAACAGCTGCCTGGGTGAGGGAGACATTGAAAATGTCTGCCAGGACCTCGGAGATCTGATCAGCGCACTCCCGTAGTACTCGTCCGGGTATATTATCCGGACCAGCACTTTTCCGGGGGTTGATCCTCCTGAGGGTCCTCCTTACCTCTGCTGGTGTCACACAGAGGGGTACTTCTCCAGGTGGAGGGGTGAGTCTTATGCTGGGCGGGGTGTCAGGGTCCTCAAAGCGGGCATAGAATTTGTTGAGAGCCTCGGGCAGGGAGGGGTCTTTGGAACATTGTGCATCTCTGGTTTTATAGTCTGTGATGCACTTAATTCCCCTCCACATGCTCCTAGGATCCTGGGAGGAGAAGTGTCCCTGGATTTTCAGAGCATATGCAGCTTTGGCCCTCTTAACACCTGCGGTCAGCTCTCTTCTAGCCCTCCTGAGTTCCTGTGCGTCGCCAGACCTGAAGGCAGCATCCCTGGCTTTCAGTAGAGAACGCACCTCTCCATTCAGCCAGGGTTTCTGGTTCGGGTAGCAGGTCACTGTCTTTGTGGTGGTGACATCCTCCACACACTTGCTGATGTACCCGAGGACAGCAGATGTGTAATCCTCCAGATCCAGCTCCCCCTCACTCTCAGCAGCCTCCCTAAAGACATGCCAGTCTGTGCAGCCGAAACAGTCCTGCAGCACAGCGTCTGCGTCACCGGGCCACACAGTGATGGTCTTCTGTGTGGGTCTGGAGCGTCGCAGCGGGGGGTGGTATGCAGGGACCAGCATAATGGAGATGTGGTCGGAGAGCCCGAGGTGGGGGTGGGGGACGGCTCTGTACGCGTCTCTGATGTTGGTGTAAACACGGTCGAGTGTGTTGTCTCCCCGTGTTGGAATGTCTATGTGTTGGTAAAACCTCGGCAAAATGTTCGTCAGGTTCACGTGGTTAAAATCCCCCGCCACCACGTAAAACGCCTCCGGATGCTTGTTCTGAAGCGAGCTGATGTTGTCATGTAGCTCTTTCAGTGCGTTGTTAGCATTAGCATCCGGTGCTATGTAAACGGCAATGACGAACACAGCTGTAAACTCCCGAGGCAGATAGTGTGGCCGACACTTCACGGTCAGCTGTTCTGTTGCCTCGGAGCATAGGGCGTTTACCATCACACAGTTTGTGCACCAACCTTTGTTTATGTAGACGCATAAGCCGCCCCCTCGTGCTTTTCCGGACAGCTGGTTGCGGTCCGCGCGGAAGAGCTGCCGGCCGGCGAGCTGGAAGGCTGAGTCCGGCATGCTGTCGTTTAGCCATGTTTCCGTGAGACAGATCACAGCGCAGTTCCTCATCTCATCAGAAACACTCATCCTCAGCCGCAGAAGGTCCAGCTTGTTGTCCAAAGAGCGAACATTGGACAGGAAGAGAGATGGAATCGGGGGTCTGTCGGCGTTAGCCTTGAGCCTGGCTAGCACGCCGGCCCGCTTCCCTCTCTTCAGTCTTCGCCTGCATCGCTTCCTTTTGCCCTTTGTTCGTACCGCTCTGACCCGCCACGCCGGTGTCCGGAGAAGTTGTAGTCTGCCCAGCTTGGCTCTGAGACTACTGTCCATAGTTGCTACTTTTGTGGCAGAGCTGTCCTTAATCTTAAAAAGTTCGGTTCGGCTGTAACTCACAGGCTTAAGGCGCGTGAAATCGCTATCAGAACCGACGTAAAAATAACTGAAAGCTGGGTTTTCGCTGGGAGCGTGAGAAGCTGCTGCACCACCGCGCGCGGCCATCTTGAACTAAAAAGGAAAAATCATGTCTCTCTCTCTCTCCCTTTTTCCTGCTCTTCTCTCTTTCTCTCTCTTTTTATCTCTTCCTTTTCCTCCTCTTCTCTCTCTCTCCCCTTTTCCACTGCTTCTCTCTCACTCTTTCTCTCTCTCCCCTTTTCTCTCCTCTTCTCTCTTTCTCTCTCCCCTTTTCCATTGCTTTTCTCTCTCTCTTTTTTATCTCTCCCTTTTACACCACTTTTCTCTTTCTCTCTCCCCTTTTCCTCCTCTTCTCTCTCACTCTTTCTCCCCTTTTCCTCCTCTTCTCTCTTTCTCCCTTTTTCCTGCTCTTTTTTCTTTCTCTCTCTCTCCTCTTTTTCTCCTCCTCTCTCTCCCTCCCTCCATTTTTCTCCTCATCTCTCTCTTTTTTTATCCTCTTCTCTCTTTCTCTCTCTTTTCCTCATTTTCTTTCTCTCTTTCTCTCCCCCCATGTTCCACCTCTTCTCTTTTTCTCTCTCCTCTTTTCCTCCTCCTCACTCTCTCCCTCTCCTCTTTTCCTCCTTCTCTCTCTCTCCCATTTTTCTTATCTTCTTTCTTTCTCTGTCCATATTCTATTCTCTCTCTGTTGCTCTCATCTCTGTCTGTGTCTCGTTTTCTCTTCTTTTTTATCTCCATGCTTTTTTCCCTTCTCTCTCTCTCTCTTCTCCTTTCATTTGTCTCATTAGTATCCATTTTTCTCACTCTCTCTTTCTTCTCTCACCCTTTTTTCTGTTTTTCTCGTTCTCTCTCTGGTTTGTCTATCAGGGACTCTTTACCTGAACGATGCACAAATGAAAAACTTTTTCAATCTTCCTCTCCTTTTTCTCTCTCTCTATCCCTTTCTCCTGTCTTTCTCTCTGTTTCCTTCTCTCCATCCTCTTTTTCATCTGTCTTTTCTGTTTCTTCATTTCTATCTCTTCATTTTCTTCTCATTTTCTTCCTGTCTTTCTCTGTTTCCTTCTCTCCTTCCTCTTTTTCATCTGTCCTTCCTGTTTCTTTATTTCTATCTCTTCTTTTTTCTTTTCTCCTGTCTTTCTCTCTCTTTCCTTCTCTCCATCCACTTTCTCATCTGTCTTTCCTGCTTCATTTCTCTCTTCATTTTCTTCTCTTTTCCTCCTGTCTTTCTGTTTCCATCTCTCCATCCTCATTTTCATCTGTCTTTCCTATTTCTTCACTTCTATCTCTTCATTTTCTTCTCTTTTCCTCCTGTCTTTCTCTCTCTTTCCTTCTCTTCATCCTCTTTTTCATCTGTTTTTCCTATTTCTTCATTTCTATCTCTTCTTTTTCTTCTCTTTTTCCTTTTCTCCTGTCTTTCTCTCTGTTTCTTTCTTGCCATTCTCTTTCTCATCTTTTTCTTTTCTTTTGTTCTTCTCCTTCTCTATTCAGTCTCTCATTTCCTTTCCTCCCTTTCCCTTCTCTTTCTCTACTCACTATCTGTTTTTCTCATTCTTTTCTCTCTTGATCTCCCTCAATGCCTTCCCCTGCATCCTCTCTCTCTCTCTCTCTCTCTCTCTCTCTCTCTCTCTCTCTCCTCTTTGCTCTCGCTCTCGTCTTTCCCTCCGTCTCTCTCTGACATATGGTGGCCGACACTAAGGTGTTGAGGGTGGGCTGTGACAGAGTCGGGGTGTTTTTTGAGAAAAGGGTTTGTGACAAACACACACACACACACACACACACACACACACACGTGCCGAGTGCGCCGGTTCACACACAGCAGTAAAATCGATGCTGCGCTGTCAGCGTGGCTCACCGGGGTGTGATTTTCTCCCAAACGAATGTCAAACGTGAGACCAAGACTCCGACACTCAATCTGTTCCTCTGATCGTTCACAGCAAAACAAACCGCTCGCGCGCTCAGACCGCCGCACACTGCGGGGACGCCAACCTCCTTCGTTTTCATACACCGGGGGACAAAAGTGTCCTCACTTCATCATTAAAACAAGTTCCACCTGAAGTACCAACAAAACACACTTACTATATAAAAGACCTATTTCAGACAAATGAAAGCAATAAAAGCAGGTTGAGTTTAGGATTAGGATTAAGATTAGGGTTGAGATTAAGTCTATTAAATGAAGATACTTGAACGTCGAAAGAGCTAAGAACCTCAGGAGAACTTTGTAGCTTTCAGTGCAAGATTTTATGAAATAAATAATTTTGGAACACAAATTTACACACGGTGTAAACAGCAGCTGCTGTTCTCAAACAATACAAACTACATACAGTTGCAAACAAGATTTACGCTCAGATGCACATTTTAAATCCTAATTCCTGCAAATTCAGTTAATATATGTTGAAAAAACTGTGTGTCCTGCACAAAATGTTTTATTTTTTATGTTGCATTAATATTAAATATGTTAAACTCAACAAAAAAATAATAATTGTGCAGTAAAATCCAATTTACATGTGTGTAAATCTAATTTAACCATTTATTGCATATATAATACACATACATTATATACTTATAGTATATAATACACACTCTTGTTATAGCTATTATTATTATTATTACCATATACACCAATGTCACAAATGCATGTAGCATTAATGGTGAAAATGTATATAAAAGTCTTATATAATAGTAATGTTACTAATCTGTGTAATATTATATAACAATAATGGCTCAAATGTATATAACATCATAATTACATAACAGCAATGTTAAAAATGTATATATAATAATATGTTTAAAATATCTAAATCTACTACAAAACAATAATATTCATGTATATAACTTTACTATATAATATTAATGTTGCAAATATGCATAATATTACATAAATGCTGTGCTACAAATTAATATGTTATTATATATAAATAATGGCTCCAGTGTAAATAACACTGTTATTGTATAACAGCAATTTTACAAGTGTATATATTATTATTGTTAGTATTATTACTATTATTATAATTATATATTAAAAAAACAAGGGTAACTTTGCAAGTGCAAAACTTTCTATACTTTCAATTTAAGTTCATGTGACAAACTTATATTTGGAGCAACTTTGGAGCATTTCTATTGGTCCGTTCATCATAAACTATAGAAACCAAAAAAAATGTGATCATTAAAACATGAAGCTGGTATTATATACTGTCACAGATAGGTACTTACATACAAAGTGGGCTCCAGTCTGTACATCTGAGATGCTTTTAACTCAAACCTGGAAATAAACAACAAAATGAAATAATTCTGAAATAATTACAAAACAAATAAATGAAGATTTATGAAAAAAATTGAAAATATATTTGTTTAGACCACAATTCAATTTTAATAAGGTTTATGTCCAGATATCGGCCATCGCATGATATTAATTATATAATTCCATCAGTACTTTTGGTTAAATTTAAGGAGATATTGATTAGATACTGAAGGTATTGGGTGATAATCCGAAATAATACTGGGCTGCACTGAAGAGAGTTTTGGAAATGTACATAAAACACTGCTTATTAGATTAATATTCTTAGAATTTAGTCTAATATCACTGGTTTTCCCACAAAGTAAACACTCACTGATCAGATAATTAGCCTTTTTATGTATAATTTGCCTAAAATAGGGTAGATATAATGTAGTGCATGTATGACTGCATGTCCTGACAATGTATAAATACAAACGTGCGTGTGTGTGTTTGTGCGTGTGTGAGTGTGTGTGTGTGTGTTTCACACCCCTCGGCCTCGGTCTCTCATCAGCACAAACACGAGTGTGAGGGGAGCCAGCAATCTGGCCAGGAAGAGTGTCTCTTCACTCTTTCGCATTCTCACTCTCTCTTTCACTGTTTTCCGTTATCATCTCCCGCCCATCGCCTCCAACCCCTCGGTTACCGTTGTCTCGCACCTTTCGCACTGCCTTTGTTCCAGTCACATTCTCTTTTTGCTCATTTTTGGGTCTGTAAGCGTCTCCGACCACAAAGAACATGAGTTTATCTGAGCAGTAAGTGGGTATATAACTTTATTATATAACCTCAATACTTTCTTCATCCCAGCAACCTTCACTTTGCCTATTAGTATTATTTATTATTAACAATTACAGTAGCTGTCCTGAGCATTCCATCATAAGAGGGGACAATTAAACTATATACAATAATACATATGTATATAACATTATTACTGGTACTGATACAAATGTATATAACAGTGTTACTGGTACTGGTAAAAATGTATATAACAGTGTTACTGGTACTGATACAAATGCATATAACAGTGTTATATAATACCAATGGCACAAATTTATATATCATCATTAAATAACAGGTAGCTGGTACAAATGTATATAAGATTGTTATATAATAGTAATAGTAATTTGATATTACTATATAATAGTAGTGGTACATTCTAGTGGAATATTATTTAACACCAATGGAACAAATGTGTATAGCATGATTATACAACAATAATGGTGAAAATGTACATACAGATGTTATAAAATAGTAATGGTACTAATGTTTGTAATATTATACAGCAATAATGGCTCAACTGTATATAACATTGTAATTATATAACAGCAAAATCTAACAGTAATGGTACGAACATTTATATATAAATCTATCACAAAACAATAGTAGTAATATATATAGCTTTCCTATATAACAACAATGTTGCAAATATGTATAATATTACATAAAAGCTGTGGTAAAATGAATATATGTCATTATATATAAATAATGGCTCAAATATACATGACATCATTATATTACAAATCTATATACTATTGCTATATAACAATAATAGTACAAATGTATATACATCTATTGCAAAACAATAATATTAACATTATATATATATATATATATAGTTTACTATATAACAACAATGTTGCAAATAAGTATATACATATAAAAGCAGTGGTACAAATGAATATAGTGGTATAAATATTTACTTTACTGTATAACATTATCAGCACAATATTTAAAAATGTTATTATGTAATAGTAATGATATGAATGTATATATACTACATACAGTATGTTGTAATACTACACAGTATGTATCAGTCATTTTTAATATTATATTATATTATATTATATTATATACAACATTACTGATATTTGTAGTTTTATAACATACTGTACATACTGTATATACCTTTGTATCATTACTATTACATAATAATATTTTTAAAAATTGCTGTATAATATAATTCATACATTTTATATGTTGTATTATACAGATGTTCAGCTGTTTATGATCTGGTGACATGAAACATTTAAGACATAATTTGTAATTGTATTTTATGCTAATCAAAATATTGTATGTGTATCATATATGCTCTACTATATTGAATAGAAAAAATGAGTTCAAGTAAATGAATGATTAATTGATTAATTGATTTTAAGAGCATCCTATTTCGACTATGTGAGTATGTGAGTGTGTGATGGCTCTAATCTACCCTGAACTAATTTAATCAGAGGCTGGAAGTGAACAGAGCTGCAGGCTCGTGCCAGTAGAGGGCGCTCTGTATCCAGTTGTTTGTTTGTCCTGGACTGTGTGGCTTGTTTATGTTTACTTGTGTGTTTAGTTAATTTGCCTGCACGCTCACGGGCCGCTGTCCCCTGTCCTAATTAATGCCCCTCGCTCTCTCTCCCTCTCTCTCCTTCTCCCTCTCTCTCGTCTTAATCAATTAATCAGGGGGGCTTAAGTGTGTAGCAGCGGGCGGGCGAGTCAGAATTAGACGTCCGTTGCTGATGTGCTGTAAAGAGAACTGAGAGTATTTAGTGGCTTCATTTATAACTCAGCGTAAACACATACCACTGATTTAATAACAGCTAATAATAACAATAATAACAATAATAATTAAACATTACTACTAAACTCTTCACCACATGCCCTCCTCACTTACCTCGTTTATTGCTTTGTTTACTTTGTTTTGTATTATTGTTGCTTTCTTTTATATTTCTATTTATTTTTTCCATAAGCCTATAGAAACCTCGGCCTTAATAATATTAATATTATGTGTAGTTTACAGTTATTATTTGCCCGTGTGTGACTTTCCATGTGGCCCTTATTCGCACATGACACGCATTAACAAATCACTTTTCACCTGAACTCTCAGGTGACAGGTGTCAGCTGTGAACGTCATTATCAGCCTATCAGAAACTGACGATGTAACAGATGTGGCGCTGATTAGTCTGAAGTCTTAGACGACGGATACACTAATTAAATTCCCATTTATAACTTCTGTATCAGATTCTATCTCAGACCACCAGCAGACAAATTAAACCAAACAGAACTGAACTGAATCAAACTGAATGAATTGAGCTGAACTAAACCAATCAAGATTACTGAAAATAAATTAATTAAAATTAACAGAACTGAACTCAAATAAACGGAATTTAATTTATTATAACTGAGTGATATAAAGTGATAAGAAATGAAGTGAATAGAACTGAATTGGACTCCACTGAAATTAATTCAAATGAATTAGCTGAACTGAATTGAACTACATTTAATATAACTGAATTATAAATTAAGTGAAATTAACTGAACACAACTGAACTAGACTGAACATAACTAAATGGGTATTAACTGAATTGGACTGGAGTCAAACAAACTGAAATTAATTAAACTGAACTGAAATAAAACAAACTGAACTGAATTGAATTAAACTAACCTGAAATAAAACAAAGTGAACTGATTTGAATGTAATTTAACAGAACTGAATTGAATTGCATGTATTGGACAGAACTAAATTTAATTGAACTGAATTGAATGTAATTGAACATAATTAATTAAACTGAATTGAATGTAATTGAAGTTAACTGAATTTAATTGAACTGAATTGAATGTAATTGAACAGACTTAAATTTAATTGAACTGAATTTAATTGAACTGAATTGAATGTAATTGAACAAAATTGAATTTAATTGAACTGAACTGAATGTAATTGAACAGAACTGAATTTAATTGAACTGAATTGGCCTAAAGTAAACTGAACTGACTGAACTGTAATATGTATAACACACAGCAATATATATTACAAACTTTATGTGCCTACATTCTTAAAAATATGGTTCCTCAAAGGTTCTTTAGTGGAGACAGTGTTTCTATATATAACCATGAACTACACAGAACAATTCATTCTTTAGATGAATGGAGAACGTTCTTTTTATGGTTCTACCATGTTTCTATATAGCACCAAAAACAACTTGCCACCACAATAGCGGAACCATTTACAGCACATTCTCCACGTACACAGTTATTCAAGGGTTCTTTAGTAAAGAAAGTGGTTCTTTGTTAATATGTCATTGTGACAATGTTAGCAGAATGTGTTTTGTTGCTGCTAAGAACAAAATATACAGCATCTGAAGAAACCTTGGGAACATGAATTTTGGTTCTTGGAAGGTATGTGGTTTTAATTTGAACTGAAATTCATTTAAGTGTATGTGAACTGAATTGAACTGAATTGAACTGAATTGTGAACAGAATTGAACTGACATTCATTTACGTGTATGTGAACTGAACTGAACTGAATTAAACTGAATTGTAAACTGAATTGAACTAAAATTAGTTTAAGTGAACCAATGTGAACCGAATCAATTTAACTGAATTGAATAAAATTGACTTCAGTAGGACTGAACTGAACTGAATTGAGATGAATTGAATATATAACTGAACTGAGCCAAACCAAATTTAAATGAACTAAATTAAAATGAATGAAAATTAGTTCAAATGAACTGAGATTAACTGAATTGAATAAACTAAACCAAATTTAACCAAACTGAACTAAATTCATTTACCTGAGCTGAACTAAATTAAAATATGTGGTTCTATATGACACCAAAAAGAGTTCTGTATAAAAGTTATTATGTTATTGTGTCAAGGGTTCTTAATGAAGACAGTGCTTCTACACAGAACCTTGAACACTCCTAAAGTGGGGTATGGAAACTGATGGTGTTGTGTATGGTTCTAGATCGAACCCTTTTATCATGGTTCTATATACATTTATTATTATGTTATTGTAACCATGTTAGCATAACCTGTTTTGGTGTTGCATAGAACCATATACCGCATCTGAAGAACCAAGTTCCCCTTTGCAAAACCAATTTTGGTTCTTTGAGGGTATGTGGTTCTAAACTGATGATGGTGTATAGCCTTTTGAAAATATATAGGACCATATACCCCTCTGAAGAACCATGTTCCCCTTCAGAAAATCACTTTTGGTTCCTTGAGGGTATGTGGTTCTGTGGAGAACCCTTGAATTAGCATCTTTTTGTATATGTGGTTCTGTATAGCACCAAAAAGCATGAACACTTAAAACATTGATGATGTTGTTTATACTGTTTTGGTGTTGCATAGAACCATATACACCATCTAAAGAACCATGCTCCCCTTCAGAAAATTAATTTTGGTTTGATGTGGTTCTATATAGCACCAAAAGCATGATCATTCAAAAGATTGATGGAGACTGATAGTATTGTGTATGGATATAGATAGAACCCTTTTATCATGGTTTTATTTACAAATGTTATCATGTTACTGTATAACCATATACACCATCTAAAGAATCATGTTCCACTTCGGAAACTCACTTTGGGTTCTTTGAGGTTATGTGGTTCTGTAGAGAACCCTTGAATAAGCATCTTTTGTATATGTGGTTCTGTATAGCACCAAAAAGCATGAACACTCAAAACATTGATGATGGCTAATGGTGTTGTTTACACTGTGGTGTTGCATAGAACCATATACCTCATCTGAAGAACCATGTCCCCCTTCAGAAAATCATTTTGGGTTCTTTGAGGGTATGTGGTTCTGTGGAGAACCCTTGAATAATCATCTTTTTGTATATGTGGTTCTGTATAGCACCAAAAATCATGAACAATCAAAACATCAATGGAGACTGACAGTGTTGTGTATGGTTCTAGATAGAACCCTTTTATCATGGTTCTATATACAGATGTTATTATGTTACTGTATAACCATATACACCATCTAAAGAACCATGTTCCCCTTTAGAAGATCACTTTGGGTTCTTTGAGGGTATGTGGTTCTGTGGAGAACCCTTGAATAGGCATCTTTTTGAGAGTGTAAGCTCCCACATGGCTTAATATAGCCGAACCTCAAGGTCAGCGAAAGGGGGAGAAGAAAGAAAGCTGGAGGTGAAAAAAAGTAAAAACAATGTCAGGAAGACGCTCGTCCTCCTCGGAGCAGGTACGCTGTGGAATCTTGAATAGCATCGCCTGTCTCAGCTCGGAGAGATAGCGGGAGTTATGTAGCCCGGGAAGAAAAGCACAATGTTTTACATGGGGATGAATGGGAGAGAGATGGGCTGAACAATAGCGCGGAGATTGGTGCTTAGGAAGGAGAGAGGGAGTGAATAGACAGTCATTAACCTCCTCTCTCTCCCTCTATCACTCTCTCTCCCTCTCTCTCTGGCTAGCTGGCGCAGCTGGAAGGATGATTATTATCTAAATTAGCTCATCTAGCTCCGTTGAGCGTCTGTGTTCGGGCTGGCTCGGTTGTTCTGCTGGGTTTTAATCTGCCTCTCATCTCTCGTCATTGTACGTCTGCGGATAACCTGCACGTCGGAATGCATACATATGGAAATCAGCGCCTATTCACTTCCAATTAGCTAGTTTGTAAGTTGTGGCTTTTCTGGCCATCAGCTAGAAACGTTCACAGACACTCTTAGAGGCCCCTCAACGGTTCCTGGCGTACGGTTGTAGGAAAACTTTAACCAACCTGTCCATGCTCCGCCCCCACGCTCACAAAAACAAATGTTGGCTGGGAAGAACCGCTGAACGTTTGGGACTAAAAGAAACTGAACTGAACTCATCCATCCACCCTTCATCTTCTACTAGTCGGGGTCGGGAGCCAATCCAAGACTGGGAATTGAACCCAGGTTGTCTTGCTGTGAGGCGACAGTACTAAACATTATATCACCAGTTGAATTGAATGTAATTGTACTGAACTGAATTGGATTGAATGAAAATATACTGAACTGAATTGGATTGAATGTAATTATACTGAACTGAACTGAATTGAATGTAATTATACTGAACTGAATTGAATTTAATGTAATTATACGGAACTGAATTGAATTGGATGTAATTATATTTAACTGAATTGGATTGAATGTAATTACACTGAACTGAATTGGATTGAATTTATTTATACTTAAATAAACTGAATTGAATGTAATTACACTGAACTAAATTTAATTGAACGTAATTACACTGAATTGAATTGAATGTAATTACACTAAACTGAACTGAATTAAATTGAATGTAATTATACTGAACTGAATTGGATTGAATGTAATTGTACTAAACTGAATTCAATCAAATGTAATTATACTGAAATGAATTGGATTGGAGGTAATTATACTGAACTAAATTGGATTGAATGTAATTATACTGAACTGAACTGAATTAAATGTAATTATACTGAACTGAACTGAATTGAATGTAATTATACTGAACTGAATTGGATTGAACTGGAATGAACTGAATCCACTCACATTCATTCAAATACACTGAATTGAACTAAAATGAATTTAAGTGAACCAATGTGAACTGAATCAATTAAAATGAATTGAATAAAATTGACTTCAGTAGAACTGAACTGAACTGAACTGAATGAACTGAACTGAACTGAATTCACTTCAATGTAATTATACTGAACTGAATTGGATTAAATGTAATTATAACGAACTGAACTGAATTAAATGCAATTATACTGAACTGAATTGAATTGAATGTAATTATACTGAAGTGAATTGGATTGGAGGTTATTTTTTTAACAGAATTGAATGTAATTATACTTAACTGAACTGAATTGAATGTAATTATACTGAACTGAATTAAATTGAATGTAATTATACTGAACTAAATTGAATTGAATGTAATTATACTGAACTGAATTGAATGTAATTATACTGAACTGAATTGGATTGAACTGGAATGAACTGAATCCACTCACATTCATTCAAATACACTGAATTGAACTAAAATGAATTTAAGTGAACCAATGTGAACTGAATCAATTAAAATGAATTGAATAAAATTGACTTCAGTAGGACTAAACTGAACTGAACTGAACTAAATGAATTGAACTGAACTTAACTGAATTGAATTCAATGTAATTATACTGAACTGAATTGTATTAAATGCAATTATACTGAACTTAATTGAATTGAATGTAATTATACTGAACTGAATTGAATGTAATTATACTGAACTGAATTGAATTGAATGTAGTTATACTGAACTGAATTGAATGTTATTATACTTAACTGAACTGAATTGAATGTAATTATACTGAACTGAATTAAATTGAATGTAATTATACTGAACTAAATTGAATTGAATGTAATTATACTGAACTGAACTGAATTGAATGTAATTATACTGAACTGAATTGAATGTAATTATACTGAACTGAATTGAATTGAATGTAGTTATACTGAACTGATTTGAATGTAATTATACTGAACTGAATTGAATTGAATGTAATTATACTGAACTGAATTGAACTGAATGCAATTATACTGAACTGAATTGAATGTAATTATACAGAACTGAATTGAACTGAATGCAATTATACTGAACTGAATTGAATATAATTATACAGAACTGAATTGAACTGAATGCAATTATACTGAACTGAATTGAACTGAATGCAATTAAACTGAACTGAATTGCCACCTCCACTGTAAACACCATCACCACCACCACTGTAAACACCACCACCACCGTAAACACCATCACCACTACCACTGTAAACACCATGACCACCAATGTAAACATCACCACTACCACTGTAAACACCACCACCACCGTAAACACCATCACCACTACCACTGTAAACACCATGACCACCACTGTAAACATCACCACTACCACTGTAAACACCACCACCACCACCGTAAACACCATCACCACTACCACTGTAAACACCATGACCACCACTGTAAACATCACCACCACCACTGTAAACACCACCACCACCGTAAACACCATCACCACTACCACTGTAAACACCATGACCACCACTGTAAACATCACCACTACCACTGTAAACACCACCACCACCACCGTAAACACCATCACCACTACCACTGTAAACACCATGACCACCACTGTAAACATCACCACTACCACTGTAAACACCACCACCACCACTGTAAACACCACCACCACCACTGTAAATGCCATCACCACCACTGTAAATACCATCACCACCACCACCACTGTAAACACCATCACCACCACTGTAAACATCATCACAACCACTGTAAACACCATCACCACCACTGTAAACACCATCACCACCACTGTAAACATCATCACAACCACTGTAAACACCACCACCACTGTAAACACCATCACCACCACTGTAAATACCATCATCACCACCACCACTGTAAACACCATCACCACCACCACCACTGTAAACACCATCACCACCACTGTAAACACCATCACAACCACTGTAAACACCACCACCACTGTAAACACCATCACCACCACTGTAAAGTTGTGAACTGGCTGAATCTGTTCCAGAATAAACTATCTGTGAGTAACAGGACGGGCTCGTCATACCTGGAGTATCGTGGTGTATTAATTCCTCACACTGAATGTCATACGCGGTGGGAACGTTTGGGTTTTTAAAAAAAAATACTAATGTTTTCAGTGGAGACGACGGCGCTCCATGAAATACATTTACATCTCATTGACATTTCTGTTTCATTTAATGAAATGAAGATGGATAGACAGATTAATGGTTTTCAGGCGAGGCGAGTCAGACATCAGACTTTTTAAATAATTAGACACATTTTTCAGAGGACGGCGGAACGAGGCTTGATTGAACCCATCTACGGTTTATAGGGGCTTAGTTCCAACTCTATTCTCAGGTCGCTTCAGAGCTCAGATAGTCCTGACAGCCTTGATCAGCTGTACCAGGTGAGTTAGAACAGAATTAAACCCTACATGGTGCATACAGACCATAACATCGCTGTCCAATAAAAACATATTTATTTCCAGTTCTCTACATAATTTAAACTCTACAGTTGCTCCTTACATTGTTGCAAAATTTCATTATGATTGAACCAATAGAAACACTCCAAAATAGCTTGGAAATAATTCTGGTTCCATTTACTTACATTGAAAGTAAAGACATTTTGGAGATACTTGATTTTCTTTGGACACTGATGATATTCTTCACTAATAAAAAATTATTTTATCATAGTTTTATTATTATTATTATTTTTATTATTATTATTATATATAATATAATATTTATATAATTAGTATTATTATTTTAGCTGTACAACATACTTGTATCTATTGTTCTAGATAGATACAGCAGTGAAAATAAAATACACACAAAACAAAAAACACACGGTTGCGCAGTTTAAGCAGTGCGAGGAACAAGGAACGAATAAACGAGGAACGAATAAACGAGGAACGAATAAACTACAAGTAGAGGAGTGTGGGTCAGTGTGGGGATCTGTCCTGAGTGAGTAGAGGCAGTTTGGAGGCTGTAGGTTAAACAAAACCATAATGTTTGTGTGTGATTGAAAATGAATGGAACTCTAAGGGGGCAAAAAAGAGGGATGAAAAAACGACAAAAAGACGAGTGCTGGTAGAACCAACACTGCAGTCATGGTCGGGGGTCTGTCCTGAGTCAGTGTATGTGAAACAGTGTCTGTCGGTCAAGCAGAAGGTTAGTAGATTGGCGTGCACTTTTCTATCCTATTCAATCTCTATAAGGAAAAATTCTGGAAAAAATCTGTCGTTATCCAGAATCCATGCATCCGAAAAAAAATCTGTATACAAGCCCAAATCACACAATCAACTGGAATGGAGTTGATATTTCTAAAACTGTGGAATGAGTTACATGGTGAAGATCTGGACAAAAATCAAAAAACGTAATAATAATATAATTAATATAGTTTTACAACCGTAATTACATCTACTAATATTGATACGTCGTGTTTTATACCAATATTAACATTAGATGGTCTTCATGACTTCATTTACACACCAAGTAAAAAGGGTCCAAATCTGATTTTCCTGCTAAGCAGTTCACACTAGGGCAGAGTGAGTAAGGTGGTCCTAACCCTCCACACAGCACTCAGTGAGATGGTAGCCAGAATTAGCTCCTCATAACGTGTTGAGCTGCTCAATAATGGAAAGCAGGACTTCACCGTCTCAGTTTGCTAACTCTGGTGTTGGTGGATAAGCAGAGAAGAATCAACATTAACATGATGCTAACTGTTGGAACCAAAGCTTCCATTAATAAACCTCACAAAAGGTCTGAAAGAGTTGTTATTTCAAACGACAGCTAAACAAAACCTGCACAACGAGTACCAAACCCAAACCTGCTATGGCGAGCTTGGACAGGCTATTATTTATTTATTTACTATATACACCACGGAGTCACATTATTATGACCCATCCTTGCAGATCATGTACACCATTCGTGCTGAAGGTCTTCTCTGGGGTGGATGGGATTTTCCAGCAAGACATTGGTTGGAAGAGCTGACCAAGACTTCCAAGTCCTACCCCTAATTCCCCAGACTTGAACATCTGTGGGACCACTCTGGGACGGTGTTGTTGGCTCTATGGATCCTCCTCCACGCTCCCTCCAGCAGCTGTGGGATGCACTGCAGTCAGCATGATATCTCCAGATACCTGTGACCACCTACCAGGACCTTACTGAGTCTCCCAGTCCGTCTAGCTGCTGTGGGTGCTGCACACGGCGGTCATAATAATGTGACTCATTCAGTCGATGCTGAGCCGGAGCTCAGCCATGTAGACCTACTGTACCGTAGCTAGGCAGGCCTTTACCATATAGCCCCCAAAACATCTCCAGCAGAAGCACCTAAGATTTCATTTTGACCCTTTTCCTCTTCCCTCTCGGCGACCGCCCGCCTGCCCGCCCGCCCGCCACCCTTCCCCACTCAATATCCTTCCTTTTTCCTTCTTACCCGGCATCAATATTTCATAAACTTACAGTGACAAATTTATTTTAATGCGCCTTCCGCGTCGACGGCGAGATTGATTGGCCGATCAGGGCGGTGGCACGACGGTGTGAGGCGAGTGGTAGAGCGGAGCTTTACCGCATACATTAGTCAACGACGGACTGCTGGAGGGAGGGAAGGAGGGAACGGGAGCGAGCGAGCGAGTGAGAGAGAGAGAGAGCGAGAGAGAAAGAGAGTGAAAGGGCCAGTCGCCAAACCGGGGGAGTAGATTTATCATAGTTATGGCTTTCCTAGGCATCCATTTTCCTCAAGGCCGTTGACAGGTAGTATCTGCACAAGCCTGGCTATTGATTGACTGCCGGGTTTGCCGCTCAAATGGGTCTGGTTAGGCCGCCCCGGCGTGACTCTGTGATCTCACCGGGGCCTATTGATACTGCGCTCGTGTAATCGTTGCCTAATGCCGGTGGGGACTCGCTCGAATCGGCCAACCGCTTGCTTGTGGCCTTCGCCAGCATGAGACGGCTCCCACAGCCACCCGCATGTTCCCGGCTCGCGTTTCCTACCACCCCCGTCGCTGTTTTCTTCAAGCTCACCACTCGTCTTTTAAGCCCCTCCACAAGACTCTGGAGAGGATCAAAGACACAGCCGCCCTGTTTCTTTACAAACTCGGTCACGTCTCTCGAAACCGTCAAGCAAACCAGCCAACGCTTGCCGCGAGTTATCCCAGATGTAGCCAAGACTGTTTCAATATTGCTTTCAATTTTTTTTTGGTGCCGCAGCCGCGTTTGGTTATTTTGGTCCAGAACCTGTTTGAAGTAACATAAAATCGATATTTAACAGCTTAATGTACCCCTGATTGTGCGTCAAGTAAGTGTGAAACATGCCCCTCCTTGATTTTGCCCCAGTGCATACAACAGAGATGATGGTGCAACCATCGAATCATCAGCCCAATCATAAAGAGATCATAATCTGGATGAGTAGGGTGGTCCTAACCCTCCACACAGCACTCAGTGAGATGGTAGCCAGATTAGCTAGTGAGTGTTCTCCTCTAATTATGTTAAGCTGCCCAGTAATGGAAAGCAGAACTTCACCATCCCAGCTTGCTAACTTTTGTGTTTTCCACTAATTATCCCAGACTGTTAGAGGTCATCAGCTAATGGATGGAGCTTCTTCTTCTTTTATAAGCCCTCCTGGTCAATCTCACCTCCTTCCTCACAAGCTCATCTAGACTGCGGCTCTGAGAAAAACCAAGAAGAGGCTAAACAACTTGACATTTCTGTTGGTTTTACCCTTTTAGCACCAGCGAGCCAAAGAAAAGCAAGAACAAACAAGAGCAAAACATGGGCAAGACACCAGACGCCCCTCGTCCCACTGCATGCCATGGCTGCTCACATAATTAGTCACCAGAAAAGAGACGAGGGGAAGGGAGTCGATTAGCTTTTCTGCTTGTTAGACAGATTGTGGATGCGCCCTCGTGAAGGGTTGTAGAGATGGGGGCTGGGGGACGGGGGGTGGGGGGGTGTTTACGGGAAGGCGCGTGCCATGGAGAGAGGAAAACAGTGTTTTTGACAGACTATTTTCAGCTGAAGCCTTTCGCTTTGTTTTTTTTTTCCAGAGCAGGGTTCTTTAAGGGTTCTTTAAGGGTTCTTTAAGGGTTCTTTAAGGGTTCTTTGAGTCGAGACATGTGTGTACCATTCAAATTACACATCATTTACTGCTGCTAGTTTCTGATGCTCAGTTTTATATTAGTTATAGTTGTATACCCTAATATCATTCAATAGAATAGTAACTGCATAGCCACATCCTAGCAACCACCTGCAACATCATAACAACCACTGAGCAACAGCCTAGCACCTACCTAATATACCCCTGCAACAACCCAGCAATGCTCTTGTTGGCAGTAGCAACCACCTGAAACACCACAGCAGTCGCTTACAGAACTCATGGGTTTCTTAGTAACCACTTAGCAACACCCCAACAACCACCTAAAATATTGTAGCAATCACTTGATAATCACATAATATTACTAAAGTACAACATAACCATAACCTATCATCAAAAGTACCAGAGCAACCACTATGTGCTGGACTGCAACAGCTGTTGCGTTGCATAGCAGCAACTTAGCAACCATGTAGCAACATCCTAACAACCACCTAAAATATTATAACAACTACATAATAATTATCTAGCAACCACCTTTCACCTGCCTAGGACCAAACAAATAACCTGCTGGATTACACCAGCAGTTGCAAAGCAACATCTTAGCAACCTTGTATCAACTAACAACCACCCTAACAACCACCTAAAATAATACCCACATAACAATACACTAGCAACCACCAACAACTGACTACTAGCAACATGGCAACCTGAAGGAATAAATGCTAACCACATAGCAACATCTTAGCAACCACTAACAACTGCATGAAAAACTGTAGCAACTACACAGCAACATCTTTGCAACCACTCTGCAACACCCTAACAACCAACTAAACTGCCAACCCGATACCAGTAACCTAGCAACAAACTAGCAACTATGTAACGACACCCTAGCAGCCAAATAATATACCCCTATCCCGTTACAGTAACTTGACAGCTGCCTAGCAACAACCTAACAACCTGTTGCACTGTAGCCCCAAAGATACTGTAGCGGCAGCCTAGGAACCACCTGGAATACCATAACAACCATAACAACTGTCTCAGGACCCACAGCAACTGCCTAGCAACGCCCTAACAACCATCTGCGATAGCATACAACAAAATAGCAACACAGAATCTCTCAGAAACCACCTAGGAACCATCACAGCAACCACGAATAAACAACTCAACATCAAATGAGCTGCATCTACAGAACCTCCACGAGAAGTCAGGGTTCCAGAGGAGCTGCAGTTCAGTACTCAGAGCAGGAGACGCAGAGAGGAGAACACTGGAACTCGAGCTGGATTCATCTGTTCCGTGAAACTTCTTTTATTGACTGTTATAAAAATGAAAAGTCGGAGGAAGGAAGATCTGACACAGCCTCTCTGTCCTCGCTCGCTAAATGAAAGCCTTGTGTGGTCTCTGTGGTGGAATTTCCCACCGAGGTGCTGCTTCTCTCTGGAGACTTCCAGGATCTCGGTGCTTTTCCACACTGATTCAGCCGGAACGCCGGAACTCTAAACCTCACCTCAAACACTGACACACTCTGATGACTACACAACGCCAGCGTGGTTCATCACGTCCCTCCAGCATCTGGGCCTTCTTCATAACATCATGAGGACCACGCTTAGGCTGACCTCCAGAGCAGACCTCCTCATGCAATAAAATAAAAAGTCTTAATCAAGTACTGATGTTGAACATTGCTGTGAGGATTTGATTGAGTATTAGTGAGGTCAGGTACTGATGTTGAACATTGCTATGAGGATTTGATTGAGTGTTAGTTGATTTAGTATTATTCAACATCAGTACCTGACCTCACTAACACTCAATGAAATCCTCACAGCAATGTTCAACATCAGTACCTGACCACACTAACACTCAATCAAATCCTCACAGCAATGTTCAACATCAGTACCTGACCTCACTAACACTCAATCAAATCCTCACAGCAATGTTCAACATCAGCACCAGACCTCACTAACACTCAATTAAATCCTCACAGCAATGTTCAACATCAGCACCTGACCTCACTAACACTCAATCAAATCCTCACAGCAATGTTCAACATCAGTACCTGACCACACTAACACTCAATCAAATCCTCACAGCAATGTTCAACATCAGTACCTGACCACACTAACACTCAATCAAATCCTCACAGCAATGTTCAACATCAGTACCTGACCACACTAACACTCAATCAAATCTTCACAGCAATGTTCAACATCAGTACCTGACCTCACTAACACTCAATCAAGTCTTCACAGCAATGTTCAACATCAGTACCTGACCTCACTAACACTCAATTAAATCCTCACAGCAATGTTCATCAGCACCTGACCTCACTAACACTCAATCAAATACTCACAGCAATGTTCAACATCAGTACCTGACCTCACTAACACTCAATCAAATACTCACAGCAATGTTCAACATCAGTACCTGACCTCACTAACACTCAATTAAATCCTCACAGCAATGTTCATCAGTACCTGACCTCACTAACACTCAATCAAATCCTCACAGCAATGTTCAACATCAGCACCTGACCTCACTAACACTCAATCAAATCCTCACAGCAATGTTCAACATCAGTACCTGACCTCACTACTTTGATTGAGTATTAGTGAGGTCAGGTACTGATGTTGAACATTGCTGTGAGGATTTGATTGACTCCTGAACACTTTCTACCAGTATGTTAATGCGTATGTTTGTATTGGTAGTGCACTTTAGGTCGTGCACACTTTTCTTTTCACTTTTTCGGAGAAAGAAAAGAATCCCGCCGTGCGTCACTCGTCCTTCTCGTCTTTTGCATTTGTTTGTTTATTTATTTATTTTCTTACAGTATCTGTCTCTGTCTTTCCCCGAGCCGGCAGGAGAATGACAGAACGTGCCTGACTCCTCCTTAAATCACCTCCTGACAGAAAGAGAGAGAGAGAGAGAGAGAGAGAGAGAGAGAGCTCTATGAAAAGGAGGGTGGGGGGGTAGTACGTGGTAGGAATGAACCTATCAATCCCGGCTGCCTATTACCCCGCGCGAGATGCGTCCCGATACGAAGACGCCTAGTTAGCGCGCTTGTTCCAAATTAATAAAACGCTGGTCGCGGGCGGCTGCCAGACACGCCGCTGGTTATTGATTAAAGCGTGTCAGGAAAAATAGAAGTCTGTGCCATTAAAAGTACAAATTATGTGGCGCGTGTTGCGGCGTGGGGGCTCGGCGCATGAAGTGGGTACAGATGAGAGGAGTGACTTTAAACTGCCCCTTTACGTCTGCCTGCAGGGGGCGCATTCACGGCTCTGTGAAAATGTGTGTCCATAAATGCCCAGTGGTATGTTCGGGCATGTACAGTATGAGAACCCTTCAGAATGTTATATATATATATATATATATATATATATATATATATATATATATATATATATATATATATATATATTCTAAATATACTATACTACATATGCAATAACATTAAAATAAATATATAACAGAATATAACAGAAATTACCAATTATATTACATTAAAATGAAAATAATAAATATTTAGTGAGGAGAAAGATGAAATTAGAGTTTTTCATTCTGTGGGATGATGATCAGGTGTATGTAGGTGGTCCTGTTTTACTAAAAGGACAGACCATCCGACTGGAAAGGGTTACAGAACTATCTCTACAGAGTTTGGACCTCAAACCAAAACCTAATTCTAATCCTGACCCTCACCCTGACCCTAATCTTGAACTTCACCCGGGCCCTAATCCTGACCCTTTCCGAAACCTCAAACCAAAATCTAATCCTGACTCTCACCCAGGCCCTAAACCTGACCCTCACCCTGGCCCTAAACCTGACCCTCACCCTGGCCCTAATCCTGACCCTCACCCTGGCCCTAAACCTGACCCTCTCCCTGGCCCTAATCCTGACCCTCACCCTGGCCCTAAACCTGACCTTCACCCTGGCCCTAATCCTGACCCTCACCCTGGCCCTAAACCTGACCTAGTCTTTATTGTTGCGACTCCACTGAAAATTAGGGAATATCTAGTTTGCTTTTGTAAGCACTCCCGGTAGGTTGAAGCTTTACATAGTTAAAATAATACACGAGTACACTCATAATGCACTAATACACTAATAACACACTAGTACACTATAAAAACACTAGTACACTAATAATACACTAGTACACTAATAATACACTAATACACTAATAACACACTAGTACACTATAAAAACACTAGTACACTAATAATACACTAGTACACTAATAATACACTAATACACTAATAACACACTAGTACACTAATACTACACTAGTACACTATAAAAACACTAGTACACTATAAAAACACTAGTACACTAATAATACACTAATATACCAATAAAACACTAGTACACCAATAATACACTAATACACCAATAAAACACTAGTACACTAATAATACACTAATACACTAATAATACACTAGTACACTAATAATACACTAGTACACTAATAACACACTAGTACACTAATAATACACTAGTACACTAATAATACACTAGTATACCAATAATACACTAGTACACTAATAATACACTAGTACACCAATAATACACTAGTACACTAATAATACACTAGTACACTAATAATAAACTAGTACACCAATAATACACTAGTATACCAATAATACACTAGTACACTAATAATACACTAATAATACACTAGTACACCAATAATACACCAATAATACACTAGTACACCAATAATACACTAGTACACTAATAATACACTAATACACTAATAATACACTAATACACCTATAATACACTAGTACACTAATAATACACTAGTACACTAATAATACACTGGTACACTAATAATACACTAGTACACCAATAATACACCAATAATACACTAGTACACCAATAATACACTAGTACACCAATAATACACTAATACACTAAAAATACACTAGTGTACTAATAATACACTAGTACACTATAAAAACACTAGTACACTAATAATACAGTAGTACACTAATAACACACTAGTACACTAATAATACACTAGTACACTAATAACACACTAGTACACTAATAATACACTAATAACACACTAGTACACTAATAACACACTAGTACACTAATAATACACTAGTACACTATAAAAACACTAGTACACTAATAATACAGTAGTACACTAATAACACACTAGTACACTAATAATACACTAGTACACTAATAATACACTAGTACACCAATAATACACTAGTACACCAATAATACACTAGTACACTAATAATACACTAGTACACTAATAATAAACTAGTACACCAATAATACACTAGTATACCAATAATACACTAGTACACTAATAATACACTAATAATACACTAGTACACCAATAATACACCAATAATACACTAGTACACCAATAATACACTAGTACACTAATAATACACTAATACACTAATACACCAATAATACACCAATAATACACTAGTACACTAATAATACAGTAGTACACTAATAATACACTAATACACTAATAATACACTGGTACACTAATAATACACTAGTACACCAATAATACACCAATAATACACTAGTACACCAATAATACACTAGTACACCAATAATACACTAATACACTACCAATACACTAATAACACACTAGTACACTAATAATACACTAGTACACTATAAAAACACTAGTACACTATAAAAACACTAGTACACTACCCATACACTAATAACACACTAGTACAGTAATAATACACTAGTACACTATAAAAACACTAGTACACTAATAATACACTAGTAAACTAATAATACACTAGTACACTCATAATACACTAGTACACTAATAATACACTAGTACACTATAAAAACACTAGTACACTATAAAAACACTAGTACACTAATAATACACTAGTAAACTAATAATACACTAGTACACTCATAATACACTAGTACACTAATAATACACTAGTACACTATAAAAACACTAGTACACTATAAAAACACTAGTACACTAATAATACATTACTACACTAATAACACACTAGTGTTGATGAAGCCAGTGAACATGGTCCTAGCCGGTAACCGCTCTCCTGAGATTAAGCTGATAACAGCAGCTGATTGAGCTGATCAGGTCTCTCAGTGAGCGGTGCTGTACAGGCAGCAGGGCCGGCCGGTTAGTAACGGTGTGGCAGGATTACGGTGTTCATTGTTTCTCCAGACTGGATGTTAATTATATGATAAATATAATCAGCATCATTTCTAAAGCAGCTCAGCCGCCTCGTTACTCTCAGCAGGATTGAATGATTTAATATTAGTGATTAAGTGATTATGTTTGAACTAACGACTGTAAATGAATAAAAATTATGGAAATTAGAATCTGAATTAAATTACACTGCTCAGACGAAACCTTTACATTAACTTCACTAAATACTGTAAAACAAACTACACACCTCGCTATAGGAGTCTCTGTATCAGTGAATAATATAATATTACAGTTACTGCAGGAGAGAAAGATGGAGAGAGAGAGAGAAAGAGAGAGAGAGAGAAAATGAAAGGATAAAAAGAAATGCATTTCTATAAAAAGGAAAAAAGTAAAGAAACAGATATGAAAGGAGATGAATGAAAGAGATAAATATGAAGAGAGAAAAGGAAGAGTTGAAGGAAAAAGAAGAAAAACAAAAAGAAAGAAAGATAGAGTAAGAAAAAGAAACAGAAAAAGAACAGAAACAGAAATAAAGAAACAAAGAAACAGAAATAAAGGCAGAAAGAAAGAAGGAAAGAAAGAGGGAAAGAGGTGGAGGGAGGGAGTTTGATAGTATGGACTGTTTGTTGCAGTGATTTCAGTGAAGCAGGTAAATGTACGACCAGATGACTTGTTTAAAACATGTTTCTTCAAATAAGTAATAATCACTTTACAAAAAACACTTTAAACTATTAAACATCCAGAAATAAGATTAATAACAGTCTAATAACCTGACTGTAACGTGTAAATGAGAAATATCAGGTATATAAACTGTATATAAAATGTATACAAGCTGTATGTAAACAGTATATAAGCTGTATATAAACTGTTTATAAACTCTATATAAACTGTATATGAACTGTATATGAACTGTATATAAGCTGTATATGAGCTGTATATAAACTGTATATGAACTGTATATGAACTGTATATAAGCTGTATATAAGCTGTATATAAACTGTATATAAGCAGTATACAGTATAAGCAGTATATAAACTGTATATGAACTGTATATAAGCTGTATATGAGCTGTATATAAGCTGTATATAAACTGTATATGAACTGTATATAAGCTGTATATGAGCTGTATATAAGCTGTATATAAACTGTATATAAGCAGTATACAGTATAAGCAGTATATAAACTGTATATAAACTGTATATAAGCAGTATATAAGCAGTATATAAACTGTATATGAACTGTATATAAGTTGTATATAAGCTGTATGTAAACAGTATATAAGCTGTATATGAACTGTATATGAACTGTATATAAGCTGTATATAAACTGTATATAAACATATGAACTCCAAATAAGCTGTATATAAGCTGTATATAAACTGTATATAAGCAGTATATAAGCAGTATATAAACTGTATATAAACATATGAACTCCATATAAGCTGTATATAAACTGTATATAAACATATGAACTCTATATAAGCTGTATGTAAACAGTATATAAGCTGTATATAAGCAGTATATAAACTGTATATAAGCAGTATATAAACTGTATATAAACATATGAACTCCATATAAGCTGTATATAAGCTGTATATAAACTGTATATAAGCAGTATATAAGCAGTATATACACTGCATATAAACATATGAACTCCATATAAGCAGTATATAAGCAGTATATAAACTGTATATAAGCAGTATATAAGCAGTATATAAACTGTATATAAACTGTATATGAACTGTATATAAGCTGTATATAAACTGAATATAAGCTGTATATAAGCTGTATATGAACTGTATATAAGCAGTATATAAGCAGTATATAAGCAGTATATAAACTGTATATAAGCTGTATGTAAACAGTATATAACCTGTATATAAACTGTATATAAGCTGTATGTAAACAGTATATAACCTGTATATAAACTGTATATAAGCTATATGTAAACAGTATATAACCTGTATATAAACTGTATATAAGCTGTATATAAACTGTATATAAGCTGTATATAAGCTGTATATAAACTGTATATAAGCTGTATATAAACTGTATATAAACTGTATATAAACTGTATATAAGCTGTATATAAGCTGTATATAAACTGTATATAAGCTGTATATAAACTGTATATAAGCTGTATATAAGCTGTATATAAACTGTATATAAACTGTATATAAACTGTATATAAGCTGTATATAAGCTGTATATAAGCTGTATATAAGCTGTATATAAGCTGATGTTAGTGTAATACGGGTGATATGTGTTTCTGGCTCTGACTGTTGTGTTAGTATCAAGCAATTTAACAACAAACAGTGTATAGAAGTGTGAATAAGGGGGCTGTAGACGATGTGGGGGGTACATTATCTGTTCATTCAGCTCTCCCCCTCTGTGTCTCCCTTTCTCTTTCCCTTCCTCCCTTTCTGCCTCTCTCTCTTATTCTCTCTCTCTCTCTCTTTCTCTGTGTCTCTCTCCTCCTCTTTCCTTTGCTCTCATGTACTCTGTGTTAAAAGCAGCTAGTTAATCATGTTATAAATTAAATTATTACATTTTGACACACAGCCAGATGGAGAGGGAGAGAGGGACAGAGGGAGAGAGATACAGAGAGTGAAAAGGAGAGAGTGAGAGACTGAGAGAGAGTGAAAGAGAGAGAGAGTGAAAGAGAGAGAGAGAGAGAGAGAGAGGTAGGGAGGGAGAGAGGAAACGCAGTTGTTACTGTTTATATCCAGCACTCTGGAGTAAAACTCATCTATAAACAGGTGGGGTCTGAAAGTATTTTCTTTAAATCTGGAAATAGACGACAGGAAATTCTAAAAATATAAAATATTCTTCTTTTCACTCTGAAATTAGATCATTAGATCATTTAAAACAGAAACAAACTTTGTAGTAAATCAGAGAGAAATTCAAAACGGAGCTCTCCAGACTTTCAGACCTGACTGTAAATATTCTATATGAACAATTTAATTAGTTTTAGAATAGAATAGAATAAGTATCAAAATTAGAAAATTAATTAGCATTATAATTAGAACCAGAAATGGAATCTCAATCTGAATCAGCATCAGAATCAGAAGAAGATTCAGAATAAAAATTAGAATGAGCAACACAGGTAGAATGCACATCAAAATCAGAATCAGAATCAAAATTCACATTAGAGTCACAATTAGAATCTGAAACGGAAGGTGAACTAGAATGAGAATTGGAATCAGGCTTGGAATCAGTATCAAAATTAAAATAAGAATATTAATTAAAATGAAAATGAGAATAAGTATCAAATTAATATCAGAATCAGATTTATAATTTTAATTCAAATGAAATAAAAATTAAAATCAGAACAACAATTAGAATCACCTTATTTTGTAAGATACTTAATTTTATATTGAAAAATAGAAATCCTGAAGGCAATCTGGCGTAGTAATGGAGTAACGTTAACAGTGACAACACAGAATAACAGTGAAAGCACAACACTGAGTAACAGTAACAACACAGAGTAACAGTAACAACACTGAGTAACAGTAACAACACAGAGTAACAGTAACAACACAGAGTAACAGTAACAACACAGAGTAACAGTAACAACACAGTAAAAGTAACAGCACAGAGTAACAGTAACAACACAGTAAAAGTAACAGCACAGAGTAACAGTAAGAGTAATAACACAGAGTGAGAGTAAAAGCACAGAATAATATTGACAACACAGAGTAACTGTGACAGTAACAGCACAGAGTGACAGTAACAGCACAGAGTAACAGTAGCAACACAGTAAAAGTAACAGCACAGAGTAACAGTAACAGTAATAACACAGAGTGAGAGTAAAAGCAGAGAATAATATTGACAACACAGAGTAACAGTGACAGTAACAGCACAGAGTGACAGTAACAGCACAGAGTGACAGTAACAGCACAGAGTAATAGTGACAGGACGGAGTAACGGTGACAGTAGCAACACAGAGAAACAGAAACAGCACAGAGTAACAGTAACAGCACAGAGTTATAGAGAAAGCACAGAGTAACGGTGACAGTTACAGTACAGAGTAACAGTAACAGCACAGAGTAACAGTAACAGCACAGAGTAACCAAAACAACACAGAGTAACAGTAACAGCACAGAATAACGTTAACAGCACAGAGTGAGAGTAAGAGCACAGAGTGACAATGACAGCACAGAATAACAGTAACAGAAACAACACACAGTAACAGTAGTAGCACAGAGTAACAGTAACAGCACAGAGTAACAGTAACAGTAACAACACAGAGTGAGTGTAAGAGAACAGAGTAATATTGACAACACAGAGTAACAGTGAAAGCACAGAGTAACAGTAACAACACAGAGTGACAATAACAGCACAGAAAATAGTGACAGCACATAGCAACTGTAGCAGTAAGAGCACAGAGTAACAGTAAAAGCACAGAGTAACAGTAAGAGTACAGAGTAACAGTAAAAGCACAGAGTAACAGTAAGAGCATATAGTAACAGTAAAAGCACAGAGTAACAGTAAGAGCACAGAGTAACAGTAAAATCACAGAGTAACAGTAAGAGCACAGAGTAACAGTAAGAGCACAGAGTAACAGTAAGAGCACAGAGTAACAGTGAGAGCACTGAGTAACGGTAAGAGAAGAGAGAAACAGTAAGAGAACAGAGTAACAGTAAGAGAACAGAGTAACAGTGAGAGAACAGAGTAACAGTGAGAGCACAGAGTAACAGTAAGAGAACAGAGTAACAGTAAGAGCACAGAGTAACAGTAAGAGCACAGAGTAACAGTAAGAGAACAGAGTAACAGTAAGAGAACA
>CM038718.1:41392556-41430056 GCA_021613375.1 Megaleporinus macrocephalus
CATCCTGTGTGGTCTGATACTAAACAACTGTCCATCCTGTGCAGTCTAATACTGAAACACAGCCCATCCTGTGCAGTCTGATACTGAACAACTGTCCATCCTGTGTAGTCTGATACTAAACAACTGCCCATCCTGTGTGGTCTGATACTGAACAACTGTGTGGTCTGATACTGAACAACTGCCCATCCTGTGTGGTCTGATACTGAACAACTGTGTGGTCTGATACTGGACAACTGCCCATCCTGTGTGGTCTGATACTGAACAACTGTCCATCCTGTGTGGTCTGATACTGAACAACTGCCCATCCTGTGTGGTCTGATACTGAACAACTGCCCATCCTGTGTGGTCTGATACTGAACAACTGTCCATCCTGTCTGGTCTGACGCTGAACAACTGTGAGTATGTTCTTCATGATCAAGGATGGATTAAGCCCCTGGGCAACTCTTCAACCCCCCCCAACCTCAAGGGCCCTCTAATGGTATGCCCTACTCTTCTCTAGGGCCCCCTGGAAGAGGCTCTCAAAACCAGGGCCCTCTATAAGTATGCCCCCTCTCTCCTAGGACCCCTAATTTCCAGAAGTTGAAGTCAGAGCAGTGCCACAACGCCTCGTCCACTTTCATAAGGGGCCCCAAAGCATGGCTAGGTCCCCCAAAAGCATGGCTAGGGGCCCCAAAAGCATGGCTAGGGGCCCCAAAAGCATGGATAGGGCCCCCAAGAGGCCCACGATCCATAAAATAGAGGGCCCTCGGAAATAAAATGTATTGTATCGTAAATGTTGATAGGCATCGCAAAAGTTTTGGACCTTAAGGGCCCCTGGGCACTGGCCCCACTGGCCCGGTCAGTAATCCAGCCATGTTCATGATATGAGTACCAATGCCTGTAAGTCAGCCTGCTCCTGAGCTATGGAGGCTGGAGGAGAGATACACGGGAACATGAGACCAATTTGATTGGCTGCACTTAACTAATCAATTAACTGATAATTGATGGCCCTGATTATTACATAATTGTATTAAACATTACTATGTAATTACAATGTAATTACAATTACATTATCACAGCATGACAGGAATGATTCTAGATATCAAAGAGTTAACGTTTGGTATTGTGTGTGTGTTTGTGTGTGTTTATGTGTGTGTGTGCGCACGCCCATGCTCACTGGTGCGTGTGTGTTTGTGTGTTTATGTGATGCGGTGTGTCATCTGGCAGCGCGGCCCAACAGCCCCCCAGTGTGAGATGAGTGGAGGAGCGTGAGCGTGAGGTGTGCACGCGTGTTGGAGCTGAATCAGCAGGAAGCTGCTCCTAATCACCGCCGCTCATCTGTTAATGAACTTAATGAAGAATGTGACAAAAGCTGAAAGGCGCTGATAGAGGAGAAGTTCCAGCACACTGACTAGAACTTCTGTTCTCTCTCTCTCTCTCTCTCTCTCTCTCCTCCCCACGCTCGTCTACCTACGGTCCCCTGCATCCCTCCATCCCTTCGTCCTTCTCCTCCCTCGCTCGCTCTCCTGCTCGCTGTTCCACGGCTGAGAGAAGAGCTCCTGAGTGGAATCCGGCGGAATCAGTCCGAGCCTGAAAGAGCACGACTGCGTTAAAAGGACAGTCCAGTCGAAGTTAAGTTCTAATCAACAGTACGGTGGTGTAGTGTTAGTATGGTGGTGTAGTGGTTAGTATGGTGGTGTAGTGGTTAGTATGGTGGTGTAGTGGTTAGTATGGTGGTGTAGTGGTTAGTATGGTGGTGTAGTGGTTGGTATGGTGGTGTAGTGGTTAGTACGGTGGTGTAGTGGTTAGTATGGTGGTGTAGTGTTAGTATGGTGGTGTAGTGGTTGGTATGGTGGTGTAGTGGTTAGTAAGGTGGTGTAGTGGTTAGTAAGGTGGTGTAGTGGTTAGTAAGGTGGTGTAGTGGTTAGTAAGGTGGTGTAGTGGTTAGTATGGTGGTGTAGTAGTTAGTATGGTGGTGTAGTGGTCAGTATGGTGGTGTAGTGGTTAGTATGGTGGTGTAGTGTTAGTATGGTGGTGTAGTGGTTAGTATGGTGGTGTAGTGGTTAGTATGGTGGTGTAGTGGTTAGTATGGTGGTGTAGTGGTTAGTATGGTGGTGTAGTGGTTGGTATGGTGGTGTAGTGGTTAGTATGGTGGTGTAGTGGTTAGTATGGTGGTGTAGTGGTTAGTACGGTGGTGTAGTGGTTAGTATGGTGGTGTAGTGTTAGTATGGTGGTGTAGTGGTTGGTATGGTGGTGTAGTGGTTGGTATGGTGGTGTAGTGGTTAGTACGGTGGTGTAGTGGTTAGTATGGTGGTGTAGTGTTAGTATGGTGGTGTAGTGGTTGGTATGGTGGTGTAGTGGTTAGTAAGGTGGTGTAGTGGTTAGTAAGGTGGTGTAGTGGTTAGTAAGGTGGTGTAGTGGTTAGTAAGGTGGTGTAGTGTTAGTATGGTGGTGTAGTAGTTAGTATGGTGGTGTAGTGGTCAGTATGGTGGTGTAGTGGTTAGTATGGTGGTGTAGTGTTAGTATGGTGGTGTAGTAGTTAGTATGGTGGTGTAGTGGTCAGTATGGTGGTGTAGTGGTTAGTATGGTGGTGTAGTGGTTAGTATGGTGGTGTAGTGGTTAGTACGGTGTTGTAGTGGTTAGTACGGTGGTGTAGTGGTTAGTATGGTGGTGTAGTGGTTGGTATGGTGGTGTAGTGGTTAGTAAGGTGGTGTAGTGGTTAGTAAGGTGGTGTAGTGGTTAGTATGGTGGTGTAGTGGTTAGTATGGTGGTGTAGTGGTTAGTATGGTGGTGTAGTGGTTAGTATGGTGGTGTAGTAGTTAGTATGGTGGTGTAGTGGTCAGTATGGTGGTGTAGTGGTTAGTATGGTGGTGTAGTGTTAGTATGGTGGTGTAGTGGTAAGTATGGTGGTGTAGTGGTCAGTATGGTGGTGTAGTGATCAGCACTGTCTCCTCACAGTAAGATGATCTGGGTTGGATTCCCGGTCTGGGTGGTTCTGTGTGGAGTGTGTATGGTCTCTCCGTGTTTGAGTGGGTTCCTCCGGGTACTCCGGTTTCCTCCCACAGTCCAAACACATGCATGTTAGGATCCTCACTCTAAACTGCCCGTAGGTGTGAGTGTGTACGTGAGTGTGTGTTGGCCATGCAATGGACTGGCGACCTGTCCATGGTGTACCCCGCCTTCGCCGGATGATGCTGGGATTGGCTCCAGGTACCCCCTGTGACCCCGACTAGTGTGATAAAGAGTAAGATAATGGATGGATGGATAATAATTAGAGACTGTCTGGATACTTTTGGCAAATAGGGATAGAAACTGTATTGACAAAATGCTGTTAATCCTGCTTAAAATAAATCAAACTAGCATCACGACGCGCTGCTCCGCCAACAACGCTAACATGGCTAAAAAGGGACGGAAGCGATGTGTCGCTACCTGACAACACTGTTTCCCATTCACTGAATCGCAGCCACGGTAACCACGTTCGGGCGCAACACTCTCGTTCGCCAACACCTCAGCGTGGGATTTCCCATGATCCTCCGCTACACCCTGTCCCACCTCCACTTAGCACATGACAGACCTGGTTAGGCTAATGAGCACCGAGAGAAAGGCTTTCACACCTTTGCGCTGTTTAATCAGCGGTGTCAAGCGCCGCATCTATCTCTCCATTTCGCTCCATTAGAGACGACAAGGTTTTGATTAGCTCCTTCATCTCCGCAGATTGAGATATTAACGTGCTGGGTAATGCGGGCCGCGTGATATAAATGAGCAGTTTTCCCGCTAATCTGTTGGAAAGAGGACTGCGGGTACGACTATTTTTCAGACATTGCGATGGCTAATATTCTTTATTAGCACCACTTAATATCACCTGAAGTCATGATTTAACGTTTGACTAGTACGATCAATCACTGTTGTCCTGCTCAGCTGCTGCAGATGATCATCTTAAACGAGTGCAGTAACTCACAGCTGTGTTGAAGCAGGAGTCTCAGTGCTGGTGTTGGTCTTTTACAGTTTTCCGGGCTACCACCCAGTACCACCTGGGATACCATATCTACCACCCAGTACCACCTGGGATACCATATCTACCACCCAGAAAAACCTGGGATACCATATCTACCAACCAGAACCACCTGGGATACCATATCTACCACCCAGAAAAACCTGGGATACCATATCTACCAACCAGAACCACCTGGGATACCATATCTACCACCCACAACAACCTGGGATACCAAATCACCACCTAGAACCACCTGAGATACCACATTAATACCATATCTACCACCTACAAACAACTGGGATATCATACCAATCACCTAGAACCAACTTGCATACCATACCAATCACCTAGAACCAACTTGCATACCATATCAACCACCTAGAACCAATTGGGATACCGTATCAACCACCTAGCTCTAACCTCTACCACCTAGTACCACCTGTGATACCATATCAATACCATATCAACCACCTACCAAACACCTAGGATACCATATCTACCACCTAGAACCACCTGAGATACCATATCAACCACCTAGAACTAACTTGTATACCATATAAACCACCTAGAACCAATTGGGATACCATATCAACCACCTAGAACCACCTGTGATACCATATGAACCACCTATAACCACCTGGGATACCATGTCTATCACCTATAACCACATAGGATACCATGTCTACCACATATAACCACCTAGGATACCATATCCACCTCCTATAACCACCTGGGATACCATATCTACCACCTACCAAACACCTAGGATACCATATCTACCACCTAGAACCACCTGAGATAACATATCAACCACCTAGAACCAATTGGGATACCATATCTACCACCTATAACCACCTAGGATACCATATGAACTACCTATAACCACCTAGGATACCATGTCTACCACCTATAACTACCTAGGATACCATATCTACCACCTATAACCACCTAGGATACCATATCTACCACCTATAACCACCTGGGATACCATATCCACCTCCTATAACCACCTGGGATACCATATCTACCACCTATAACCACATAGGATACCATATCTACCACCTGAAACCACCTGGGATACCATATCTACCACCTATAACCACATAGGATACCATATCTACCACCTGAAACCACCTGGGATACCATATCTACCACCTATAACCACCTAGGATACCATATCAACTTTGTTGGAATGGTGTGAGGTATTTAGAAGGTCTAGAAATTGAGTTGTAAGTTTGTGTAAATCAAAACATGATTGGTTGATTCCTGTCCTGCCCTTCTGACTAATGACATCTTAACCAATAGCAGAGCTTATCCGGCATTATTTGGTTACATCAGAGAAAATATTCTTAATTAGATGGTTTTCCGTTGGCAGGATTAAGCTTTTAACCCTTTTGACTGGAGCCTAACGAGGAAATATAAATATTTAAATACATCAAATGCAGCTTCCAGGCACATGACTGCTGCTCTGGGTGATCGGGGTGGTGGGGCCAGCAAGGAGGAGCTCCCAGGGAGGGGCTTCTAATAAAACGAGAGTATATTTAACTTTCTAAAGCTGCAGAAAGTCGAGGCCTCGCCCACATCGTTCCCACGCTCGCGGTTATGCAAGCGTCATTAACCTGTGTGTAGCTGGCCGCGGTGAAAATATCTCCATTAGGCTGATACAGGAACTACGCGCCGCAGCTTCCCGTGCCGCTCTTCACCTTTTCCAGCAACGGCTACGTCTCTTTCTGTGAAGCCAGCGCTACTGTGGACACACACAGGATCCACCTGTGCAGTGGCCCTCGCTGCCCTTCCCTCCTGTTCTTCAGGCTGACCTCCCTACTCTCTGGCAGGCTTTAATGGCCTATCATGAATGATAGGTCAAAGGTCAAAGGTCGTGACGGACACGGGTCAGGGATGCGGCGACCGCCCGCGGTCATTTCTGGAAAGAGGTCAGGACGAGCAAGGCAATTTAGATACCAGGGCCGTCCGTTATCTGCCGCGAGCGAGGAGGACGTTCACGCCGCGGTGAGTGATTGCAGCTCGCTTCCGAGAAAGGAAACACTGCTGTTGCTCTTGGACGCTCATGTGACTGTATCGCTCATAGAGAGAGAGAGAGAGAGAGAGAGAGAGAGAGAGAGAGAGAAAGAGAGAAAGAGAGACCGTGGAGGGCAGAGGTGTCACGATAAATAGCTGTTGATTCAAACTGGGCTTTAGTTCCCTTTTTAAGACAGTCCGGACAAGAAGTGAGTAGGAGGAAAAGTTTTAATCTCCTCTGTCCCAGAATTCCAAGCATTAAATTAAACTCTTTTTTCTTTCGTTCGACTTTAAACAACTCTTAGATCATGTGTCATAAATAAAAACATACTAAACTTCTTTTAAACAGACCTAGAGAAGTTGTGCAGAGTGGTTATTAAGCGTTAGCAGCTTGACGATGGTTGCTAAGGTGTTGCATGGCTGTTGCTATGGTGTCCCAGGTGGTTGCTAAGGTATTTAAAAGAGGTTGCCATGGTGAAAAGTGGTTCCTTTGGGGGTTGACAAGTGGTGGGTAGGTGTTGTTGAAAATTAATGGTAGCCTATTGGAGGAACTAGGGATGAATAAATTATAAATAGAGGAGTGTGAGTAGGTGAGTCTGAGGATTAGAGTTTGGAGACCTTCTCTGAGTGAGTACCTACCTGGGACAACATATCAGAGGGCCTAACAAGATCTTAGCAACCACCTGGGAAGACACATCAAAGGGCCTAGTAAACACCTTAACAACCAACTGGGATAATATTTCTAAGGGCCTAACAACGCCTTAGCAACCACCTGGGAAGACATATCAAAGGGCCTAGGAAATACCTTAACAACCAACTGGGATAATGTATCAAAGGGCCTAACAACACCTTAGCAACCACCTGTGACGTTCTCTGAGTGAGTACATGCAGACCTTCATCTACCTGTGTACAGGTCAACCGTAACACTACCTTCACCTACCTGTGTACAGGTAAACTGTAACACTACCTTCACCTACCTGTGTACAGGTAAACTGTAACACTACCTTCACCTACCTGTGTACAGGTAAACCGTAACACTACCCTCACCTACCTGTGTACAGGTAAACCGTAACACTACCTTCAGCTACCTGTGTACAGGTAAACTGTAACACTACCTTCACCTACCTGTGTACAGAGAAACTGTAACACCACCTTCACCTACCTGTGTACAGGTAAACTGTAACACTACCTTCACCTACCTGTGTACAGGTAAACTGTCTAACACTACCTTCACCTACCTGTGTACAGGTAAACTGTAACACTACCTTCACCTACCTGTGTACAGGTAAACTGTAACACTACCTTCACCTACCTGTGTACAGGTAAACTGTAACACTACCTTCACCTACGTGTGTACATGATTTTTCCTGGACGCCCCAGACATTGTATGAATGTGTTCAGTTCCTTCAGCAGCAAATCTTGATTTATCTTAATGAAGTACTGAGCAGTCAAAGAAGGTATTAGATGAGAACTGATAATAATACTGGGTTGTTTAGGAGAAGCTTGGAAAGAGTTAAATAAACACACTGACGTATGGAAAACACTACTTACTCTATTAATATATAAAACATGCGTCTGTAATAAGTGGCTGAAACTTTTGCACAGTGCTGTATGGCTGATGTGGGGCCAGTTAACCCATAGCGTGAACACACAGGCCACACTTGCTGACTCATCAGGACTTACTGTTCGTATCTCTCAACCTTTCTGTTCCTTCTCTCCTCCATTATCGTGTCACCAGACCGCTGCTAAATCATCCGGCAGCTTCCTGGTGCATTTGGGCGGATGCTTATCAAACTGCTGGTATCAACAAAGACAGCTGTGGGAAAAAGGAGGGTCATCTCTAGAAATCATGAGCAGGGTTACTGGGCCAACCTTCAGACAATGCCTATGGGTGTGTGTGTCTTTGTGTATGTGAGTGCATGTTTTTGTACAAATTACTGGACAAAACGTTCCTAAAACCCTACAGATTAAGCCTGGACTCTTGGTCCTGGACTACTCAGACTAGGCTGATGCCTAATTTTTGTACATATCTATTGTCCAAATAAGACAAAGGCCTAGTAACACCTCAGCAATCTCCTTGGATAACGTATCAAAGGACCTCACAACACCATAGCAACCACGTAGCATAATGCATCAAAGAGGCTAACAACAACTTAGGAACAACCTGGGATAATGTATCAACTGGCCTAACAACCATTTAGCAACTACCTGGGATAACGTGGCAACAGCCTAGTAACACCTTATCAACCACCTGGGATGACATATCAGAGGGCCTAACAAGAGCTGAACACCCACCTCAGATAATCAATCAAAGGGCCTAACAACACCTTAGTACCTACCTGGGAAGATGTATCAGAGGGCCTAACAAGAGCTTAACACCCACCTGGGATAATATAGCTGAGGGCCTAACAACACCTAAACAATCACTTGGGATAACAAATCAGAGGGCCTAACAACAACCTAGCAACCACCTGGGATGAGATATCAGAGAGCCTAACAACACCTTAACAACAAACTGGGATAATGTATCAACTGGCACTTTAGAACACTTTAGCAACTACCTGGGATAACATGGCAACAGCCTAGTAACACCTTATCAACCACTTAATGTATCAAAGTGTATAACAGCACCTTAGCACCTATCTGGGATGACATATTAAAGGGCCTAACAACACCTTAGTACCTACCTGGAATGACATTAGAGGGCCTAACAGGACCTTAACAACCACCTGGGATAATGTATCAGAGGGCCTAACAACACCTTAGCAACCACCTTGGATAATGTATCAAAGTGTATAACAGCACTTTAGCACCTATCTGGGATGACATATTAAAGGGCCTAACAACACCTTAGTACCTACTTGGAATGACATTAAAGGGCCTAACAGGACCTTAACAACCACCTGGGATAATGTATCAAAGGGCCAAACAACACCTTAGCAACCACCTGGGATGACAATTCAGAGGGTCTAACAACAACTTAGCAACCACCTATGATGAAATATCAGAGGCCTAACAACACCTTAGCAACCACCTGGGATGACATATCAGAGGGCCTAACAACAACTTAACAACCACCTGGGATAATGTATCAAAGGGTTTAACAACACCTTAACAACAAACTGGGACGAAATATCAAAAGGCCTAGGAACACCTTACCAGCCACCTGGGATAATGTATCAAAGGGCCACACAATACCTTAGCAACCACCTTGGATGACATATCAGCCAACTGAGATAACATGGCAACACATTTGTCACCTAAGTTTAGGTAACAACACCTGGGTTTAGGTAACAATGGATTAGCAACCTTCATTTTATATATATATATATATATATATATATATATATATATATATATATATATATATATATATATATATATATATGATCTGATATGTCATCCCAGGTGGTTGTTAAGGTGTTAAGGCCTAACAACACCTTAGCACCTACCTGGGATAATGTACACAACAGAAGGCCACACAACACCTTAGCAACCACCTGGGATGACTATATTAACTTTAATTACATATAATACAAATTGACTATACAAATAAATGATTACAGAGTTACATTATTATTAGACGATTTAATTATTATATAATTGCATATGGATCGTTATGAATATCTATGTCCTGACACTGTATAAAAACAAGCGTGTGTGTGTGTGTGTGTGTGTTTCACGGGCGACAGAAAAAGCTGATGGCTGAAATTCTAGCCGTGGTTAAAGGACATCAGCATCATAGACAGTGACAGAACTACACGCTTCACCCGCTCGCTGGATCTCACGCTTACAGGTCACAGGGTGGGACGGAGGGGGGCGTACAGTAAACGCTTCCTCATGTACAGCGCGTGTGTGTTTGCAGAAGGAGCTGACTGACCCCTGCCCCGCGCTGCGATGTCCCTCTCCGTCCGCCTCGGGCCGGCTGTACAGGACAGCAGCAGCAGGCGCTCCTTCCTTCCTGCTCCATTGTGCGCTGTAACGGGGGGATTCCCTGCGCTCGGATGCGAGGGACCGCAGCCTCACTCCGCTTTCGGCCTGCAGGAAGGCGGCAACTTCGGGTGAAGGCCGGGCTCCTCTTCCTCCTCTACTGGGAAACGTGCTCGGTGCCAGCGCATGGGAGGAACCTGAGGGAGGAAAAGGAGAGAGGAGAGGCGGCGTGGACGTTTACATTAGAGCATGACTTAAATCTGTGGCAACATTCATAAGACTACACTGGCTTCCTGTAGCTCCTCACATTCAGTTTAAAGTTCTGATGCCTACAAAGCCAAGAATGGACCAGCTCCTCCTGACCTAATGCCAACAGTCAAAGGCCAACTGCACCTCGAGCCCTTCACGCTTCAAGTACAGCTCGGCTTGACACACCATCTCTCCAGATTCATGGAAGACATGCAACAAGACGCTTCTCTGTCCTGGAGCCCAGATGGTGGAACGAACTTCCACTGGCTGTCCGAACAGCGGTTTCTCGCACGGTCTTCAAACGCAGACTGAAGACCACCGTTGCTTTGTGAAGCACTTATAAGAACTAATCTACTGAAACATTTATATAAACCATAACTGCACTTGATCTTCTAGGAACACTGGATAAGTATTATACTTGCACTGTATTCCTGTATCTTGTGTTTATTCTCTTCTCTGTAGGTGTTCCAGTCTTGCTGAGGCTCGAGTAGTTTGGACTTAAACCTGTTTGTACTAGAAAGCAGTGGGGACCCGTCATGGCCCTCTATGCCCTCTCAGAGGGCCTAAAATATTCTTAACATACACACACATATATACAGTATATATATACAGTATATATATATATATATATATATATATATATATATATATATATATATATATATACAGTATATATATATATATAATTTTATCTACATACAGTTTGACAATCAACATCTAAACAATTATAAAAATATAGACAAATAAATTATTTAAACATGTCTATCCAGTCTGTGTTGGAGCGTGAGGGGTTAAGTGGAAGCCTGTGAGTCTGTGTCTCCCCCTATAAGGACTGTGATGCCTCCGCAAAATGTTGGTGATTGGTGGTCCCGCTGTTCATGTACAGAGGGGGCCAGACCGGTATAATTCAGATCCATATTAATTTCAAATGACAGTAAATCTGACCAATCATATCTTCTCTCCAAGTGGGCGGGGCTTAACTGTATGATCATTTCCGCCCGCTGTGTTGACGCTAGCTGGAGAAATAGTTAGCTAGTGCTAGGCTACCACCGCTAGCTAGTTTGCTGAGTCACGATGGAAGCCCAGGCCTAAGGGTCACGGTCCGCTACTGCTAGATAGAGAGACATACTCTGACTGAACACATGTAAATGCTGTGAATGTAAATGTAAGACTACTTAAACCTTCACGACAGCAGACGTAAACATACATACATACATTACATACATACACACACAGTGTCAGTTATCATACACCTCAGCAGGACTTGATACTGGTCGGAATGACCAGTCAGAATCAGACTTTATAAAGGTTGGTATGTCAGATTAGGGTCTTAAACATGTGATGTGTCCTGGTTGAGAGACGGTCTGGAAACCTGGAGTGTCTACATAGACTATACTATGCGTTTCTCAGCACATAGACTGTCCCAGTTCTTACATCCCTCAAATATACTGTCTACTGAGGTTCCTTCCTTTGGCTGAATTGTAGGGAAGCATCAAACAGTTCCTAAGCTGCTAAGACAATCCCATGATACAACTCGTCTACTCCTCCAGAGCAAAAACCATCCAAGAGAGGAGAATCCATGGAGCTGAAACGCTGGGGAGATGCTGCAGCTGAGGTCAGTATCAATTCCCTGGCCAGGTAATTGTATGTTCTCATGGTGTTTCTTTCTCCTGTGGGTGGTCCTGAGTTGGAGATGCCACCCAACCACACCTGCCCAGCCACCCAACCACCCAGCCACCCAACCACACCCGCCCAGCCACCCAACCACCCCCGCCCAGCCACCCAACCACCCCCACCCAGCCACCCAACCACACCCGCCCAGCCACACCCGCCCAGCATACAAGCCCAGCCGCCCAAATCCAGACACCCAATCACACCCGCCCACCCTCAACCCATCCCCACACCTGCCCACTCCCACACCCACTCACCCCATCACATCCGCTAATACCCCCCAACTCCACACACCCAGCACCCCAGAGCACTACCCTCACCCCACACGCAGTCATCCCACCACACCCACTAATCACCCACAAACATCCACTCAACCCCTAACCCCACATGCCCAGCCCGCCAACTATACCTGCTCACCACCCTCAAACACCTGCTCACACGCACCACCCTCACCCCCCAGACTTGGGACAACTGCACATACACCCTAATTTAACTCAATGCTGAAATTTCCATAGTTTTTAACTTTTTCTTCAACTTTCTAATTTCTCTCTGAACATCTCAGAATTTCCAAAGTCAGGTGTGGATGGTAGTTGGAGATGGTAGTTGGAGATGGTAGTTGGAGATGGTTGGACCATCTAATATCTCCGAAAATGGTGGTGGTGGTGGTGGGGGTGTCCACAACTAAACAGGTCAGGCTGGGTAAAAAGTGAAATTCTGATGACAGGAAGTGGACGTGATGCTTTTCCTGTCCTCCGTGCAGTTGCTGAAAGGAGGAGGAGGAGGAGGAGGAGGAGGAGGGTGGGCTGCTCTCCCACTGAGCAATTAAACCCCTCAGCCAATTAAAGTGAGTGTAATTGCTCCTGCTGTGTGGGCTGTTAAAGTGGATGGGGGTTATTGTCCTCCGGCTAATGGAGCAGAACTGGAGACACTTCTGCTTCTACTACTGCTGTTCAACAACATCAGCTTCACTTCTCCCTCCCTCCCTCCCTCCCTCTCCCTCTCTCCCTCCCTCCCTCTCTCCCTCCCTCCCTCTCCCTCTCTCTGATCGCTGTGTGGGAGAAGGAGCTCTGGTCACACAGATGGGGAGAAAGAAAGAGACTCAGAGAGGTAGAGAGTAAAAAACAGAGCGGAGAGGAAAAGAGAGAGGGAAGAAGAACAGAGATACAGCCGAGCAACAAAGATTAGAGAGGAAAAAAGGGATGAAGATCAGACAAAAAGTGAAGAAAAAAGACAAGAGAGCAAAAGAAAAAGAATGTAGTGGAAGGAAGAGACAGATAAAGAAAGTGAGAGCAAGTAAGAAAGGAGGGAAGAATGTGATGTGAAAAAATGGGAGAGAGAGATAGAGAGATGGAGAGATAGAAAGGGATATATATATATATATATATATATATATATATATATATATATATATATATATATATATATATATATATATATATATATATCTTTGTATAAAGAGAGAGAGATAGAGATAGTAATAGTGATAGAGAGAGAAATAGAGAGAAACAAAGGGAGGAGAGAGAGAGAGAGAGGGAGGAAGGGAGAGAGAGAAAAATATATATATATATAAAGAGAGAGAGATAGAGATAGTAATAGTGATAGAGAAAGAGAAACAGAGAAAGAGAGAGAGAGAGAGTGAGAGATAGTAATAGTGATAGAGAAAGAGAACGAGAGAAACAGAGAGAGAGAGAGAGAGATAGTAATAGTGATAGAGAAAGAGAACGAGAGAAACAGAGAGAGAGAGAGAGAGAGAGAGAGAGAGAGAGTGTGTGAGAGATAGTAATAGTGATAGAGAAAGAGAAAGAGAGAAACAGAGAGAAAGAGAGAGAGAGTGAGATGGAAAGATAGAAAGGGAGAGAGATGGAGAGAGAAAGAGAGACAGTGATAGAGAGAGAAGGAGGGAGGGACAGAGAGAAATAGAGAGATAGTGATATATATATATATATATACATATGTATAAAGAGAGAGAGAGAGAGAAAGAGAGATAGTAATAGTGATAGAGAAAGAGAGAAACAGAGAGAGAGAGAGAGAGAGTGAGAGATAGTAATAGTGATAGAGAAAGAGAAAGAGAGAAACACAGAGAGAGAGAGTGAGAGATAGTAATAGTGATAGAGAAAGAGAAAGAGAGAAACAGAGAGAGAGAAAGAGAGAGAGAGTGAGAGATAGTAATAGTGATAGAGAAAGAGAGAAACAGAGAGAGAGAGAGAGTGAGAGATAGTAATAGTGATAGAGAAAGAGAGAAACAGAGAGAGAGAGAGAGAGAGTGAGAGATAGTAATAGTGATAGAGAAAGAGAGAAACAGAGAGAGAGAGAGAGAGAGAGAGTGAGAGATAGTAATAGTGATAGAGAAAGAGAAAGAGAGAAACAGAGAGAGAGAGAGTGAGAGATAGTAATAGTGATAGAGAAAGAGAAAGAGAGAAACAGAGAGAGAGAGAGAGAGAGTGAGAGATAGTAATAGTGATAGAGAAAGAGAGAAACAGAGAGAGAGAGAGAGTGAGAGATAGTAATAGTGATAGAGAAAGAGAAAGAGAGAAACAGAGAGAGAGAGAGAGAGTGAGATAGTAATAGTGATAGAGAAAGAGAGAAACAGAGAGAGAGAGAGAGTGAGAGATAGTAATAGTGATAGAGAAAGAGAAAGAGAGAAACAGAGAGAGAGAGAGTGAGAGATAGTAATAGTGATAGAGAAAGAGAAAGAGAGAAACAGAGAGAGAGAGAGAGAGAGTGAGAGATAGTAATAGTGATAGAGAAAGAGAGAAACAGAGAGAGAGAGAGAGTGAGAGATAGTAATAGTGATAGAGAAAGAGAAAGAGAGAAACAGAGAGAGAGAGAGTGAGAGATAGTAATAGTGATAGAGAAAGAGAAACAGAGAGAGAGAGAGAGAGTGAGAGATAGTAATAGTGATAGAGAAAGAGAAAGAGAGAAACAGAGAGAGAGAGAGTGAGAGATAGTAATAGTGATAGAGAAAGAGAGAAACAGAGAGAGAGAGAGTGAGAGATAGTAATAGTGATAGAGAAAGAGAAAGAGAGAAACAGAGAGAGAAAGAGGGGGGGGGGGGTATCTCTGAGCTCGGATTGTGTCAGTACACTCAGGTGAACAGTGATCTGCTCTGATTGCTTCTGTGTAACTCTACTGAGTTTAATTCCACATTTAAGTGCTTTCCAGTGTTTCCCGAGCAGGAATCTTGTAATCGGACCAGAGAGAGTGACATTCACACTCTCACATCTCTTACTCTCTCTCTCTCTCTCCCTCTCTGTGTGTACTTGTTCCTGTACCTGTTTTCTAAATCTCAGATCTATAAAGTTAATGTTTCTAATAAAGTGGCCGCTGAGTGTAGGTGTCTTTACTAAAGTGGGTGGAATGAACTGAACACCATACCAGACGAGTCCTGACTGTAGTGATTCTGAAAAGGCTGATGAACAGAGTGGAGGAGCGTTAAAGCAGCAGTATGTGATGATTTTATCTGAAAACAGCTTCTAAATCATTCTGGTGGGATTCTGTATCGCTCTATGATCCAGATGGAGCACCTGAGCACTTTCTAAGGGGTCTACTGTTCAGACTCTCTCAGTTCTGTTCTGTATTTGGTTTTATAAGCTGTAGATACTGTTCGAGGACGGGTCTTCTTGTGAGTCTCGGTTCTCCCAAGGTTTCTTCCTCCAGTCTGAGGGGAGTTGTTCTTGCCGCCGGCGTCTCTGTCTTGCTCACTGGGGGGAAACAGTGACTTCATGTTTTCAAACTTCTGTAAAGCTGCTTTGTGACAACATTGTTAAAAAAGTGAGACACAAATAAACTTGACTAGAAACATTAAGAACAGCATCTCTGACATTCCCACTCCTGCTCTGGAACACCTGCTATACAGGGTAGGTGTTTCTAATAAAGTGGCCAGGTTGTGGAAGCACAAAGTGGGTGTTTCTAATAAAGTGGCCAGGTTGTGGAAGCACAAAGTGGGTGTTTCTAATAAAGTGGCCAGGTTGTGGAAGCACAAGGTGGGTGTTTCTAATAATGTTGCCAGGGAGTGAAAGCAGATGGTGGGTGTTTCTAATAAAGTGGCCAGGTTTTGGAGGCACAAGGTTGATGTTTCTAATAAAGTGGTCAGTTAGTGGAAGCACAAGGTGGGTGTTTCTAATAAATTGGCCAGTTAGTGGAAGCTTAAGGTTGGTGTTTCTAATAAAGTGGCCAGTTAAGTGGGAAGCTTAAGGTTGGTGTTTCTAGATAAAGAACCAGCTTGGTAGGAAGCACAAGTTGGGCGTTTCTAATAAAGTGGCCAGATATGGAAAGCACTAAGTTGAGTGTATTCTGATAAAGTGGCCAATTATGAAAAGCACAAGGTAGGTGTTTCTATAAAGTTGGCCAGTAATTGGAAGCACAAGATGGGAGTTTCTATTAAAGTGGCCAGTTATTGGAAGCGCCTCCCCCCATCCCCACCAATGGGTGTTTCATTCAAAGGTGGCCATTTTGGAAAGCACAAGATGGTGGTTTCTATTAAAGTGCCAGTAAGTGGGAAGCACAAGATGGGTTTTTCTATTAAAGTGGCCAGTTATTGGGAAGCACAAGATGGAGTGTTTTCTATTAAGTGGCCAGTTATTGGAAGCACAAGATGGGTGTTTCTATTAAAGTGGCCAGTTAGTGGAAGCACAAGATGGGTGTTTCTATTAAAGTGGCCAGTTAGTGGAGGTAGAAGCTGTTTCTGATATAGTGGCCAGAGAAGATAAAAGGTTTCCTCAGCGGGGGTACCGTGTAGATATATCGTCCATTAAATGTGTTTTGTATCTGAAATGTTTGTAAGGCGTGAAGTAATTATGTTTACCACAAATAATACATCAGCTCCACAAAAATACACACAACATGCAATGACACACACACATCACAACACACATCACCACACACACACACACACACACACACACACACACACAATCTGCCAAACACACAGGCCCACACCCACACCACCCAACCAACAACTATATATGCAGGCACACACTCGCACAAACACAACCACAACAAGGCCGTTCAGCGCCACAAATCCAGAGAAGTAAATCTGCCAGCGCTGGCAGGGAAATGAAGCAAGAAGAAAATAGAGAGAAAAGAGAGAGAGAGAGAGAGAGAGAGAGAGAGAATAGAGAGAGAGAAGAGAGAGAGAGAGAGGGAGAGAGAAAGAGAGAGAGAGAGAGAGCGAGAGAGAGAGAGAGGGAGAGGGAGAGAGAAAGAGAGAGCGAGAGAGAGAGAGAGAGAGAGAGGGATAGGGAGAGAGAAAGAGAGAAATGCGAGAGAAAGAAGAGAGAGAGACCAGGGGGGGGGGGGGGGGGGGTCACTGCGCTCGACTCGCTTCGCGCGCGCGGGTGCTCTGGCTCTCTCCCTCTCTCCGCTCGCTCTCTACGTCTCTCTCTCGCTCGGGCCGCTTCTCTCTCCCTGCTCTGCCCTCGCGATCTCTCTCTCTCCTCACCTCTCCCGCCAACCCACCCCCAGCCCACCCGCCGCCACGTATCCCACCCACATCAACACTGAAAAGAAACAATCCCCCAACAAGCCGCCCAGGAAGGCCGCTCGCACCACCTCCCACAGAAATTTGCACACGGATGCTGTCCGGCCCCCAGCGCCCGCTCGCTCTGCGCTCGCTCTCTCGTGCGCGCGTCGAGCCCTCGGCGCGGCTCTCACACGCGCGCGTCTCGCCATCGCTGCTCTCTGCGTCCCCGCGATTTCTGCACTCCCTTCCCCCCACCCGATGCACTCGTTCCTCTGAGATAATTCTGCGCTCCCACCCTCACTCCCTCTCCGCGTGCCCGATCTCGTCCCCGCGTCCCCTCGCTTCGGCGCCACGCGTCTCCCTCTAGCGTCCCTCTCGGGCTCTCTATCTCCCCGGGTCTCCTCTCGTCTCCCACTCTCTCGCTCTCTCTCGCGTCTCGCTTGCTCCGCGCTCGCTCGCGCTGCTGCTCGTTGCTCGCTCTCCACCCTCACTCCCGCCCCCCCCGCGTATCACTCGTTCCTGCGCTAATGGCTCTCGCCCACCCTCACGCCCTCTCGTCGCCCGAGTCTCGCCCTCCCTCTACTCTCTCACTCTCTCGCGTCTCTCCCTCGGCTCTGCTCTCTCTCTCTACGAGAGAGTCTTCTCTCTCGTCTTGCTCCGGCTCTCTCTGCGCGCTCTCGCCTCTGCGCCTGCTGCGCTTACTCTCGCCCACTTTTCCCATCCCATACCCTTCTCTCCCGTCGTCCCATCACTCTCTCTCCCTGTCCCCGCGCTCTCTCCGCTCTCTCTCTATCATGTCGCTCGCCCCCCTCCCCGTCCCTTTCTCCCATTCTTCCTCTCGCGTGCCTGTTCTGTCCTCTCTGCTCTTTGCACCGTCTCGTCCTCTCTTTCTTCCCTCTCTCCCTTCTCTCTCTCGTCCCGTCTCTCTCTGCGATTTCTCTCGCTCCCTCTTCTCTACTCTCACCTCCTCTCTGCTCTTAGTCTCCCGTCTCCCTATGCTACCATGTCTCGTCGTGGTTCTCTCTCTCTGTTTCTCCGCGTTCGCCTTCTCACCGTTCGCTCCGCCCTTGTCTCCCTCTCTTTATCCCGCCTCTGGCTCTCCACCCCCTCGCCCTCCCCCCTTCTCGTCGCGGTCGCGCATCTCGCACCCCCTATCCCGCCCCGCGCTCGCTCTCAGCCCGCTCCTGCCCTCTCCCTCGCTCTCTCTCTCTCTCCTTCTCACTCCCTCCCCCCCCTGATCACGCTTCCGCTCTAATTCTCTCTCCCACCCTCCGACTCCCCGCTCTCTTCGCCGATCTCGCCCTCTGCCCGTCTCGCGCGCACTGTCGGCTCGCTCGTCTCTCCATCTCTCTTCTCCGTCCCACTCGCGCTCTCCCACTGCTGCGCGCGCTCGCTCTCGCCTCCAGCTCACCCTCACTCCCTCGCCCCCCCCTCTATGCACGCTTCCGCTCTTAAGTGTCTCGCGCCCCCCCTCAATCCCGCGCTCTCCCGTAGCGCTGTGCCCGCTCCCTCTGCTCTCTGTCACGCTAGCGCGCTCTCCCCGTCGCGCTCTCGACTCTCTCTCGTCTCGCCGCTCTCTCGTCTCTCTCTCTAGCCTTCTGGTCGCTGTAACTCTGCCACCACTTTCGCCATCCACCGAACGCGTCTGCGCCCTCTTGCCCATGCACGCTTGCGCTCCCTCCTGCTCTCTCGCGCCACGCGCCTCTAGCATTGCTCTCTCCCTCCCGCTCGCCTGCCCGTTCTCCCTTTCTTCCGCTCTTTCGGTGCTTGTCCGCTCTCGCGGTCTGCCTCTCCTCGGCTCGGGCTGCCGGCTCGCCCGCGCGGCTCGCTGCCCTCTCTCTCTCCGCTCTCCTCTCTCATTCTTCGTACTGCTCGCCGGCTCGTGCTCGCACCGCTCGCTCTCGTTTCTCTCCCTCTCCCTGCTCTACCTTTCTCGGCGTGTGATCTCGTCTCTGAGTCGCTATCGTTGCCCTCGCACCTTCTGCTGCTCCCTTGGCGCCCTGCTCTTTTCTGCCCTCGCTCTCTCTCCCCTCTGCCCTCCCCGCTTCTCGTCGTCTTGCTCTCTCTCCTTCGACCACCACTCCCATCCCCCTCTCTCTGCTGCTTCTCTCCTCTCTCACCCCCTCTCCAGCCCCCTCTCGTCGCACCCGCGCGTCTCCCTTCACCGCTCTCCTCTCTCGCAACCGTGCTCCCTCTCTCTCGCCCAACCCGCGCGCGTCTCTCTCGTCTCGCGAGCTCTCCCTCTTCCTCGTCTCGTCTCTGCTCTCCTCCCTCTATCGCGCTCGCCCTCGAGCGCCCTAGCGGATCGCCCTCGCCCTCTCGTCGCGCGCGCGTCCGTCCCTCGATGCGCGCGATTCTCCGTCGATCGTCGTCTCTGCGCTCCCGCGAGCCGCTGCGTTTCTCTCTCTACACCCTAGAGTTTGAGATCTATGCGAGCCGCAGACCCGACTGTATCCCACAGACCCACAGACCCACTGACCCCGGGCGCAACTGACCCGACATACCCCCACCGACACGACCGACTCACCTACTCAGCGCAGAGCCCTCGATCCCGTCACACCTATCCACACGCGGAAAAACCGACGCAACCGTCACTCAGTCTATCAGAAACTCTGTCACACCGTACACACTGATCCATCCCGTCAAACCTTCTAACCAGATATCACGAAGGGTATCCGAAACTCTTCCACAGCCATCCAAAAATCAGTAAAACCGTGGCAGATCCTGACCATAGGTAACCACAGACTATCCGAATATCCTGTAACACCGGAACCTCGAAACACTCGTTACCTCGTAACCACAGAAGACTCAGACTCTCCGTTCGAACCGACCCCGCTACCTGACCCTCGGGAACAACCTTCTTCTCGTACAACTGCAGTCTCTCCGTAATCCTATAAACCAGAAAGAACGAACGGGGAACCACAGACCAACCCTACATTTGTACATTTGTCACATCTGTATCTCAAGTAACACGTTATATCTAGTACATCAATATATCTGTATATCTGTATAGTCAGACTAACAGTCCAACTTTATAACTGTACCTCTGTCCAACGTACAACTATAAAAAACTTAACAATCAATATATCTGAATATCTTTATATCAGTATATCTTGAACAACTATAATCTCTTGTACACGCGTCAGTACACCTCTACAACTGTATCTCTGACACCTGAACATCAGAACATCCAGTACAACGTAATACTGTACAATCTTTATAAAATGTTACATCTGTATATCTGTACATCTGTACATCTGTACATCTTTATATCTGTACATCTGTATATCTGTATATCTGTACATCTTTATATCTGTACATCTGTACATCTGTAAATCTGTACATCTGTATATCTGTATATCTGTACATCTGTATATCTGTACATCTTTATATCTGTACATACTGAATATCAGTACATCATATATATATCAGTAACATCTGTTTATCTGAACACTATATAACGTACAACAGAAACATCTGTGAAAACAGAACAACTGAATATCTGTAAACTGTACATCTGTATATCTGTAAATCTGTATATCTGTACATCTGTATATCTGTACATCTTTATATCTGTACATCTGTATATCTGTATATCTGTACATCTTTATATCTGTACATCTGTACATCTGTAAATCTGTACATCTGTATATCTGTATATCTGTACATCTTTATATTTGTACATCTGTATATCTGTACATCTGTACATCTGTACATCTTTATATCTGTATATCTGTATATCTGTATATCTGTATATCTGTACATCTGTATATCTGTACATCTGTACATCCTTTACATCAGTACATCATTATACTGAAAATCTGTACATACTGTAGAATCTAATATCTGTACATCTGTACATCGTATATCAGTAATAATCTGTACATCTGTACATCATTAAATCTGTATATCTTACATTCAGAACATCTTTTTACATCTGTACAACTGTACATCTTAATATCAGTACACCACAGGAACCACATACGGGCCACTAAACACACAGACTAACAGTAAAACTGTACATCAGTACATCTTTAATATCTTAATCTCTGTATAATCTGTAGCATCTGAATATCCTGTACATCAGTCCAACATTAAAGACGTACCTCTGTATATCAGTCATCTGAATATATGTACATACGTTATATCAGTACATCTTTATATCTGTACAAACTGTCTAATCAGTACATCAGTAAATCATGTATCACTGTATATCAGTACAGTCTTCCACTGTAACATCTGTATATCTGTACACCTGTATATCTGTATATCTGTACATGTGTACATCTTTATATCTTTATATCTGTATATCTGTACATCTGTACACCTGTATATCTGTATATCTGGACATCTGTACATCTTTATATCTTTATATCTGTATATCTGTATATCTGTACATCTGTATATCTGTACATCTGTATATCTGTACATCTTTATATCTGTACCCTGTACACTGTACATCGGTAATTATGCTGTATACACTGTACTACAGTACATCTGTAGCACCTAGTAAATCTGTATATCTGTACATCTTTATATCTGTACATCTGTACATCTGTATATCTGTATATCTGTACATCTTTATATCTGTACATCTGTATATCTGTATATCTGTACATCTTTATATCTGTACATCTGTACATCTGTATATCTGTACATCTGTACATCTGTACATCTGTACATCTGTATATCTGTATATCTGTACATCTGTATATCTGTACATCTGTATATCTGTACATCTTTATATCTGTACATCTGTACATCTGTAAATCTGTACATCTGTATATCTGTATATCTGTACATCTGTACATCTGTGATATCTGTAAATCTGAAACACCTGTAATATCATACATCTGTATAAGGGGGGGGCATCTGTACATCTGTATAGTCTGTACATCTGTATATCTGTATATCTGTATATCTGTATATCTGTACATCTGTATATCTGTACATCTGTACATCTGTACATCTGTACTCTGAAAATCTGGTATGTATCCTGTACATCTATACCATCTTTACATCGTACATCTGAAACATGTCGGAACATCTGTATATCCTGTATATCTGTACATACTGTAAATCAGTAACATCTGTCCATCTGTATATCAGTATATCTTGTACACCTGTCTATCAGTACATCTTTATCATCTGTACATCTGTATATCTGTAAATCAGTAATATCTAGACATCTGTATATCTGTATATCTGTATATCTGTACATCTGTATATCTGTATATCTGTACATCTGTACATCTGTATATCTGTATATCTGTACATCATCACTGCCCAGTAAAACACAAACATCTCCAGAATAGCAGCTTCACTTTCAGTGGAAGTCAATGGAGCCGGAATGTTTCTAAGCTGTTTTGGAGCATTTCTATTGGTCCATTCATCAGGAAGGTTTATACAATGTGAACAGCTGCTGTGTTCAAATAACGTTAAAAAATAAAAATCAACCAAATGGAGATGTTTCTCTTTGGACAGCGATGAAACTGAGAACCCAGTGAAGTGTTTATTAATTAAATACTTACTAATTAATAACTAATTAATTGTGTGTGTGTGTGAGTGAGTAAGTGAGTGTGTGTGAGTGTGTGTGTGTGTGTGTGTGTGTGTGTGTGAGTGAGTGTGTGTGAGTGAGTGAGTGTGTGAGTGAGCGTGTGTGTGTGTGTGAGTGAGTGAGTGTGTGTATGTGTGTGTGTGTGTGTTGAGTAAGTGGAGTGAGTGATAGTTGAGAGAGTGAATGTATGTGTGTGTGTGTGTGTGATGTGGTGTTAATGAGTGATGTAGTGTGTGTGTGTGTGTGTGAGTGAGTGAGTGTATGTATGTGTGTGTGTGTGTGTGTGAGTAAGTGAGTGAGTGAGTGTGTGAGTGAGTGTATGTATGTGTGTGTGTGTGTGTGAGTGTGTAAGTGAGTGTATGTATGTGTGGTGGTGTTGGAGAGTAAGTGGTTGTAGCATGTAGGGGGGGGGGAGTAGTGTGTGAGTGAATGTATGTATGGTGTGTGTGTGTGTGTGTGTGAGTGGTGTAGTGATGTATAGAATGTGTGTGTGTGGTTTGTGTGTGTGTGGTGTGTGAGCGTGAGTGAGTGAGTGTCTGTAAAATGTGTGTGTTAGTGAGTGTGTGAGTGTTGTGAGTGAGTTTGTGAATGTGAGTGTGTGAGTGAGTGAGTGTGAGTGTGTTTGCGGAGTAAGAGAGAGAGTGTGGAAGATATGATTAGGTGTAGTTGAGTGTAGTGGAGTTCGTGGAGTGTTAGTGTGTGGTGTGTGAGTGTGGAGTTTGTGAGTGAGTGTGTGTTTTGAGTGGTGTGTGGTGAGTGTGTGAGTGAGTGAGTGTGGTGTGTGAGTGGTGTGTTGTGAGTGAGTGAGTGAGTGAGAGAAGTAAGTGTGTTGATGATGATGTGTGAGTGAGTGAGGTGTTTGAGTGTGTGAGGAAGTGTGTGTGTGTGTGTTGATGTGTGTGGTGTGTGTGTATGTTGATGTTGTGAGGTGTGAGTGAGTGAGTGTATGTATGTGTGTGAGATGTGTGTGTGTGTGTGAGAGGAGGTTGTGTGGTGTGTGTAGGTGGAGTGTGTGTGTGGTGAGTGTGTGTGTGTGAGAGTGTGTGTGAGGTAAGGATACGAGGAGATAGTTAACAGGTAAAAGGTCTGTGAGGAAGTGGAACTGCCCCAGAGATCTCTTGAACTGTCTGCTGGGGTGTGGTGTTGTGTGTGTGTTTTGAGGTGTGGTGTTTGAGTGTGTGTATTTGAGTGTGTGTGTGTGTGTGTGTAGTCATCCTGCTGTGTGTAATGAGGCTTCCTGCAGCTCCGCGCTGTTTCAGCACAGCATCACTGCAGCCCACCCACTTTATCTCTTTCTCCCCCTCCTCCTCTCTCTCCATCTCTCTTTTTCCTCTCTTTCTCTCCATCTCTCTTTTTCCTCTCTTTCTCTCCATCTCTTTTTCCTCTCTTTCTTTTTCTCTCCATGTCTCTTTTTCCTCTCTTTCTCTCCATCTCTCTTTTTCCTCTCTTCTCCTCCATCCTCTTTATTTCCTCTCTTTCCTCAACTTTCCTTTTTCTCATCCATGTCCTCTTGTTTTCCTCTCTTTCTCTCCATCTCTTTTTCCTCTCTGTTCTGTTTTCTCACCATCCTCTCCTTTCTCTCGTTCTCATCCATCTCTTTTTTTCCTCTCTTTCTCTCCAACTCTCTTCTTCCTCTCCTTTCTCTTTCTCTTCATCTCTCTTTTCTCTCTCTTTCTCTTTTTCCTCATCCTCTCTTTTTCCTCTCCTTCTCTTCAGTCACTCATTTTCCCACTATTTTTTCTCTCTCTCTCATTTTCACTCTCTTTCTCTTCTCAACTTTTCCTCTCTTTCTCTTCAATCTCTGTTTTCCCCCTTCTCTTTCTCTCCATCTCTCTTCTTTTTCTCTTTCTCTCCATCTCTCTTTTTTCTCCTCTTTTTTCTCTTTCTATCCATATCTCATTTCCCTCTCTTTCTTACTCTCTCTCTCCATCTTTTTCCTCTTTCTCTCTTACATTATACTTTCCCTCTTTTCCCTGCCTCTCCTTCGTTTCCCGCTCTCTCTATCACTCCTCCTCTCCTCTCCTCTCATCTCTCTCCTCTCTCTCACTATTTATCTCTCTCTATCTCTCACTCTTACTCTCACTCTCCTCTTTCGTCTCTCTCTCTCTCTCCCCTCCACTCTCTCATCTCCACTCTCTCTCTCTGGATGAGGTGAAATAGCTGAAATGAATGACGACTGTTGAAGCTGTGAAGTCACATGGTTCAGTTCTGCCCGACGGCGTGAACTGTTGTTAGGCTTCACCCACGACCCCATGACCTGACGACCTTATGACCCTACGGCCAGCTCGACCAGCCTGTGTACTGCAGAGCTGATTCAGTGACTGAGAGTGGCTGACTGGACACGACTGGTCCTACATCACACCGAGCTCCCGGAGCTGTCCGGTGCTCTCCGTCTCCAAATCCCTCCATCTCACTCGTTTACATGCGGCTTCTAATCACACTTGTTTTCTCTCATTTCTCCTCCTCTGTTCTGTTTCTCTCTTTTCTCCCTCATGTCTCCACTCTTTCCTTCTCTCTACCGTCCTTCTGAGTCTCTCTGTGCGGTGTCTCTCCTTTGTTTCGCTTTCTCTACCCCCTCTTTACATCTCTCTCTCTGTCCTTCTGCCTCTCTTGTCTTCCTTCTCTCTTTCTATGTCTATTCCTCTCTTCCTCTTTCTTCTCTCTCTCTCTCGTTTTCTCTTTCTCTTCTCTATCTTTATTTTTTCCCTCTTTTTTCTCTCTCTCCTCTCTTTTTCTCTATTCTTATCCCCCCCTCTCTGCTGGAGTCCATGGTAATTGGACTGTTGTTGATGGTGAATTAGGCGGATTAGCTGCGCTGTGACTCCAGTGTTGGCGCTGAGCTTACAGCGGGGTCGTGGGTGTGTGGTGTGTGTGTGTAGTGTGTGTGTGTGTGTGTGTGTGTGTGTGTGTGTGTGTAGTGTGTAGTGTGTGTGGAGTGTGTGAGGGGGGTGTGTAGTGTGTGGGTGTGTAGTGTGTGTGGTGTGTGTGTGTAGTGTGTGTGTGTGTGTGGAGTGTGTGTGTGGGGTGTGTAGTGTGTGTGGTGTGTGTGTGTAGTGTGTGTGTGTGTGTGTGTGTGTGTGTGGTGTGTTTGTCTGTGTTGTGTGTGTGGTGTGTGTGTGAGTGAAGGTGTGTGAGTGTTTGTGTGTGTGTGGAGTGTGTGTGTGTGTGTGTGTGTTGTGTGTAGTGTGTGAGTGTGAGTAGTGTGTGTGTGTGTGTGTAGTGTGTGTAGTGTGTGTGTGTGTGTGGTGTGGTGTGTGGTGTGTGTGTGTGTGTGTGTGTGTGTATGTGTATGTGTGTGTGTAGTGTGTGTAGTGTGTTGTGTGTGTGTGTGTGTGTATGAGTGTGTGTGTGTGTGTGTGTGAGTGTGTGTGTGGTGTGGTGTGGTGGTGTGTGTGTGGTATAGTGTGTGTGTGTGTGTTGTGTGGGTGTGTGTGTGTGTGTGTGTGTGTGGTGTGGTGTGGTGGTGTGTGTGTGGTATAGTGTGTGTGTGTGTGTGTGTGTGACCAGCTGCTGAACCTCTACCCTGCAGGTGTGTATTTAAGCCTGCGCAGCATCCAGACCCTCTGCATGGTGGGCTCTTTCTGTCGGGCTGTGGATCAAATGTGTCAGCGAGAGCAGCAGCAGCTACAGTGTTTTATCTGTCTCTGTCTGCTGATCACTACACTCACAAAGAGAGAGAGAGAGAGAGAGAGAGAGAGAGAGAGAAGAGAGCGTAGAGAGAGAAGAGAGAGAAAGAAGAAAAAAAACAGCAGAGAGGGAGGAGAGAGAGAGAATGAGAGGAGAGAGAAGAGAGATAGAGAGAGAGAGAGAGAGAGAAACAGAAGAGAGGGAGAGAAGAGAGAGAGAGAGAGAGAAACAGATAGATGGAGAGCGATAGGAGAGCGGGTAGAGCGCGAGAGAGCGAGAGAGAGAAGGGTCAACGAGAGAAAGGGATAGAAGACGAGAGAGAGAGAGCGAGAGAGAGTCGAATCGCGTCGCGCGCGAACGCGCGCGCAGGTCGAGCAGAGCGTCGCCATAGCTAGACAACCGGACTAGTGCGTATTGGGCGATCTGGGAGCATCGCGCGCTGCTTTGCTCTCGCTCTCTCCGATCTAACCGTGGCCTCGCGGTCGGGCGCGTCCGACACTGCTGCTGTCGGTCCCCCCGCCCTATCTCCGCGTGATCTCCGTCGACTCCTCGCGTGCTGCTGCGCGCACCTGCTGCTCGCGCGGGCCGCCCGCTCCCGCGCCGTCCGGGCGCGGCCGGGGGTCGCGCGCGCAGACGCTCTGCCGTGGTTCTCAAGCGCTCAGGTATGGCTCGGCCCCGCGCCCCGTTCCTGCTCGAGCGTCCCCCTCTCGGTGCCGCGCTCTGTTGCCCACTCGCACCTGCGCGCGCGCGCGTGGCCGCCCTCTCGCGTCTGGCGCGTCGCTGTTCTCGTCGCAGGACCGTCTGCTCTATGGCTCTCTCTCCCCGGCGCGCGCGTGCTCGCTCGCCGCTCGGCGAGCGCGCCGACGCGCGCGCGCCCTCGCTCACGCCGTCGGTGGGCTGCTATCGTGTAGGCCGCCTCTCGACACTTGGCGCTCGCGGATCGCCACAGTGCGCGCTCGCCCCTCGCCGGTGCGGCGCACATGACCCCTCTCCGCTCTTCTGCTGCCCGTCTCTGCTCCTATGCACCCGCTCCGACGCTGCGCGGCCTCTCTCCCTCCCTCCTCGCAGCGCGCGCGGGCCGGCCGCTCCCTCTCATCTGCACTCCTCGCCTGCTCCGGCTCTCGCTCGTCTCTCTCTATGTGCGTGCGTCCCTCTCCTGACGTCGCCCGTGTTTTCGCTCCACGCCCGCCGACGCGCGTCGCGTCAACGCCTCTCTCTCGCAGCGCCTCGCGCTCCTCCTTCGCTCGCTGCTCTATGCTCCCTCTCCTACTCGTGTCTCTTCCGTGCGTCACCCTCCCTGCCTGCTCGTCGTCGCGTTCCGCTCTGCGCCCGCGCATGAGCCAGCTCGACTCCGCTCGTCGCGCGCTCGAGGCGCCCGCTCCGACGCGCCTTTCTCTCACCCGTCCCTCCTCTCCGCGCGTGCCTTCTCGCTACCGTTCTCATCTCCTCTCTCTCCCGCTCTCTCTGCTCGTGTGCGCTATATGGCGTCCCGCGCCTACCTGCCCTTGCGCTGGCACCCTCCCTCCTCTCACGCTCTTCCAGCTGCTCCTCTCTCACCCTCTGCTCTCTCCTGGAGCTGTCTCTGCTCTGCTCTAGGGCTCCCGCGCCACGCGCCCCGGTCTCGCACCCGCCCAGCAGCGCGTCTCGCGTCGCGTCTGCTGGCTCGCCGCTGCATCGCCGCGCTGCTCCGCCTGCGCGCGCCTGCTGTAGGGTCGCCCTGCTCCTACTGCTCCTTTAATCTCATTTTGATTCGGTCAGCCTACTTGCCTCCACCTCTCACTCCTGTCCCTCGTTGTGCCGCGCTCGGGGCTTCCTACCTTATTTATTCCCTACCCCCCTCTTACCGACGCTCTCGTCACCACCCCTTATGCTCGTGCGGTCCCATCCGAAACACCGACCTCCGTGCGCATCCCCACACCGCTCACCATCCCACCCCCTCCAGTTAGCAGCAGCACTGCGCAGAAGCTCCCCTCAACCACCCGACATGAATGTCTATAAACGAGACCTCCGCTATCTCCCCGCGGGCCGGACCGCCCCCTTTGCCCGCATGTGTCAAACCTGACCCTAATCTGGAACAGAAGGGAGTAGCAGAGATACCACGACAATCAGTCAGGAGCTGATGAAGGCTTTTCCTGAACCCAGCTAGCGATTAGAGCACAAGTGCTAAATGCAGCTCTGTCAGCTCTGTTTGTGTCGCCAATGCCCCCCGCAGAGACGGCCATACATCAGGTCCAGCCACGCTTTCAATTCGTCGGACAAGCAGTTAAAACGAACCTTTAACAGAGAAGGCAATACAAAAAATCTGATATAAATACACACTCAATAATACAGTCCACGAGAAGAAATATTTGCCTCTGATCAACTGCCCTCAGTCTGATGAGGCGGTCGTGTACCTTAAAAAAACAATTAAATAATAGAAACTAAATCAAACACGGTGATTGGGGACATAGCAAAATAAAATTTGTACAACTGTAGTTGCAGACACGTGTGACCCTGGAATCCCTTCCCCCCCCACAGTAATACAACCACATCCGAGTCTCTACCATGAAGCAGTATTCTGCTCGAGGGTCCGGGGTCTTCTCAGGGTGGGCTGCTCTGTGACGGGTGTGAGTGACAGGCTGGATTGAGTGAAGCTGGTATGAAAGGTGTGAGGGGTGTCGGAGCTGACGGAGGAGCAGCAGTGTGTTCAGCATGACAGGCTTCAGTTGTCATATCACCGTCACACCTGAAACAGACACAGAGACACAGGACTGATAACACGCTGATCACACCTGATCCACATCGCCCCAGGTGACGGTCTGACTGTCTGACTGTCTGACTGTCTGACTGTCTGTCTGACTGTCTGACTGTCTGTCTGTCTGTGTGTCTGTCTGTGAGCAGATGGGGCTGCATACGAGAGCAGGTTTACATTAACACACCTGAAACACACAGATCTGCTTTCATCAGCATGTATGTGCACGAGGAGTCAGAAGATCCACCGGCCTGTATTACTATAGGTCTCTCTCTCTCTCTCTCTCTCTCTCTCTCTCTCTCTCCTTTTCTGTCGTTTTTTCTCTCTGACTCTCTCTGTCTCTTTCTCTATCTCCCCTATCTCTATTTGTCTCTCTTATCCATGCTCTATCTATCTATCTATCTATCTATCTATCTATCTATCTATCTATCTATCTATCTATCCTCACTTTTCTGTATTCTCACCTTCATTCCATCTATCTAACTATTCCAACATCAATCAACCAATCTATCTATCTATCTATCTATCCTTTCCTGTTTCTCAGTCTTCATTCTCTCTCTCTCTCTCTCTCTCTGCTTTCCTATTTCTCAGCCTTCATTCTCTCTCTCTCTCCTCTCTCATCTGCGTCACACTCTCTCTCTCCTCTCTCGTAATATCCTTATCCTGGTGTTCTCACAATCGTCATTATCTCTTTCTCCTCGTGTTTTCTTCTCTTTTATCTCTTTCCATTCAATCTCTTTCTTCATTCTTTCTTTCTTTTCCTTTCTGCTTCTTTATTGCCCTCTTTTACTCTTTCTAATTCTTTCATCTCTCTTTTTCCCTATGTCTTTGTATACCTGCACCCTACTCTTCTTTCTTTTATTGCTTTGTTTTACTCTTTTGCTCTCTCTCATTAGCTCTCAATTTCACTCTTTCTTTTTCTCTTTCTGTCATCTCTTCAACTCTATCTCTCTTATACTTTGTTTTCTTCATCTTTGTGTAACTGGAATATAGCCACGTGTACATTTCAGGAACATTTCTGCAATGTTCTTATCATATGTAGTCATTCAATAATAATAATAATAATAATAATAATAATAATAATAATAATAATAAGTTTATTTAAAATAACTTACTTCATTTGGGGACAATTTTGGAAAACACTGAGAACAATAAACAGATTTTTTACAGAATAGAATTGAAAAAACTTGGTTCTGCCTCGCCTCTGCCTCGCCTCTGCCTCGCCGTGTCTTCTCTTACAAACGATTGGTTGATTTCTCGGCCCTGTATGTCAAAACAACGCACCTTAGCATCCCTCTCTCTCTCTCTCTCTCTCTCTCTCTCTCTCTCTTTTCTCCGAGGGATATGAGGTCTTAACTTCCCGGTGAGGGAAAACACCTCCCTCTCCGCCCGCCTCCCTCGCTCCCTCCATCTCCTCAACTGTGGAAAAACACAGTCTTTATTATTGGAGCCCCGAGGCGAGCGCAGCACTGAAGGAGGCGGCCTCCAGAAAACTCACACTAAGTCTATGGAAATGAGCCCTCGCTCATAACACCAGTGCCCAATATCTGCGCCTTCCCTTCAAAGGGAGGGAAGAAAAGAACGACAGGAAGAAGGGGAGGGGAAGGGAGTTGAGGAGGGGGGAGAAAAAGAAAGGAAGGTGGGGGGGGGGGCGAGGGGGGACTGAAGCACATCATTGTTCTTTTCTCCTGGGCTTTATGAGAAATTAATTAATTATGAATGAACGAGTGAGCGGGGTTAAGAGAAAAAGGAGGGCGTTTTTCTCCGCCAGCGTAATTACGGCCCGTCCTGCCTCCAGACAGCAGCGGCGGCGGCGGCGGCCGGCCCCCTCTCCGATGGCTTTTTATCACCTTTAATTTCTCGGAGGGAAGCCGATAAAGCTTTGGAATGCTTTCATTTGCCACCGATTTGCATGCGCTCGGTCTGAGGTCTCCGCAGGTTCTCGGAAAGGAGCAGCCTCGGAGACAGAGGGACGTGTTTAACAGTATCCAAGTCGCATTTTTCTATTTCCATATTTCAAACCCTCGTTCTGCTCTCCGGCTCTCGCGGGGGGGCCGACAGAACAATCTTAAATCAAATCGCTCAATTATAGAATCCCAGTAATTACCGAAGCTGTTGAATTCAAGGGCTCCCCGGAGAGACGCGTGGACGGATAGACAGATAGGTGGATGGATGGATGTGTGGATGATGCATGGAGGGGCTGAGATAGGTAAATAAATGAATATGCCAGCCAGAAATACAATGTAGGCCGTGCGGTGGGGGACACATAAATACACAGGTTAATCAATAAGCTGCAAAGCAAAAGCGATACAATTAAAAGAGTATTGAGTGGACAAGGCTGGAGGCTAAAGTGTGTGTGCGGGGGGGGGGGGGGGGGTGTTTGCGGTGGGGGGAGCTGGGAGGGTGGTGGTGGACCACCTGAGTGGACAGAAAGTATAGCCACTCATCATCAGACATCAAAAATAAACATAAGTTGTGGATCGAACAGCAAATTTGAGGGCTTCTGAGTAGACAAATATTTTTGGCTTAACCCCTAAAAGGACGCTTTCACCCTTTTATTCAAAATTTCTGTTAAACAGTGGCAGCAGCTCTATGTAAGGACTGTAGAAACTGAAACACTCACTGATGCATCACAAATATAAGTAAAAAAGTTTATTTACTAAGGGAAACGCAGGATGGTTGTGCAGCTTTTGCAGTTTAAGGAATGAGGGATGAATAACACTATAATAGAGGGAAGTAGGGGGGGGGGGGGGTGTTTTGGGTGGTTTTAATATCCAGAGTATGTAATTGGGGAACTGTCCCAGAGTAATACATGCAGTTTTGTGGCTGTAGGTTTAATGAAAACCATTATTATGTCTGGACACTGATGAAACAGAAATGACACTATAGGAGGGGCGAGGGATGAAAAAATGACAAATAAATGAGTGCAGGTCAGTGAAACTGTGGATCAGAGGTTGTGGATCTGCCCTGAGTGAGTACATGCAGTTTGGTGACTGTACATTGAATAAAACCATGATGTTTGGCTGCGCTTGAAAATAAATGGGTCTTCAATGGAAGGAGTGAGGGATGATTAAACAACAAATAGATGAGTGTGGGTTGGTATGTCTGTGGATCAGAACTTGTGGATCTGCCCTGAGTGAGTACGCCCAGTTTGGAGGCTGTAGGTTGAATGAAACCATGATGTTTGGCTGCACTTGAAAATAAATGGGTCTTCATGGAAGGAGTGAGGGATGATTAAACAACAAATAGACGAGTGTGGGTCAGTATGTCTGTGGATCAGAACTTGTGGATCTGCCCTGAGTGAGTACACACAGTTTGGAGGCTGTAGATTGAATGGAAACCATGTTAGAAGTCTGCGCTTTCGTAAAATGAATGGGACTCTAAGGGGAGGAGCGAGGATGAACAAGAACTACAAATACATAGGAGTGCGGTCCAAACCATGGTCAGTGTGGATCAGCGGCTGACGACCCGTCCTACAGTGAGTACGAATTCCCTGTTTGGAGGCTGTAGATTGAATGAAACCATAATGTTTGTCTACGCTTGAAAATGAATGGGACTCTATGGGGAAAAAGGAGGGATGAAAGAAAACGACAAACAGACGAGTGCTGGTCAAACCAACACTACAGTTATGGACGGGGGTCTGCCCTGGGTCAGTGTATGCCAAACATTGCCAATCACATGGCATCAACTCCACACATATAAGCATGTAGACATGGTCAAGACCCCCTGCTGGAGTTCAAATCCATCATCAGCCTGAGGAGCAAAGGTGGTTGAAGTGAACGTGGCATGGTTCTTGGTGCTGGACGGGCTGGTCTGGGTATTTCAGATGCTGCTGATCTACTGGGATCTCCAGGCTTTACGGAGACGGTCCCACAACGAAGAAATATCTCCAGTGAGCGGGCAGATTGCTCTGGGACCAAAATGCCATGAAGGAGGTCAGAAGGAGAATCTAGCACTTGTTCTAGCGTGATGCGAAAGGCAACACTAACTTCCTTACAACCAAGGAAATGATAGAAGAGCATTCTCAGAACAATGGATGAACCATGATATCCATAATAATGCATCAAATAAAACATGGCATGTATTTACAGGCTTTAAACATCTGAAGTGTATCTAGAACGCTCAAATATGAACACGTTCTTCACGCTAACATACCACTAGAGTCCCATAGGGGAGCTAGCAGACAGTAGTCTCAGTAGTGACTGAGCTTTCACATTTAGGGTCCAACCAGAAGGCCTGAGCTTCACTGCTGAGAGTTAGAACCCATGTTGAACTCATTACCACATGCAGGGCGTTTGGTTACCAGCTGGCAAAACCACATATAGTGAAAAGTTGCATTTCCCACACATGCCAACCAGAAAGGTTGCCAGATCACAACACATTAAAAGCCCAACATGATGATTCCACACAGTGTAGAGCGGTAATTTACACACAGCTCTTCACCCACACTGAGCTGAAAGGCAGCTGCTGGAACTCCAGATGAAAGCCCATAGGTGCAGCTGCCTCTTACCCACATGACTCTTTCAGGCCTGAGGCCTCAGCTGCTGCGGTTAAGCTCGTCCATCGCTCTGATTCTCATTTTTTTGGTGTCATTGGAACACGGCAGCTGCTCTGTACAACCTGTAAAAGTTTCATGATGAATGGACCAATAGAAATGATCCACGATAAATACACTCACCACATTGTTAGGTAGCCAATCAGCCAATCACATGGCAGCAACGCAACACATTGAGGCATGTAGATTCGGTCCTGCTGGAGTTCAAATCCAGCATCAGAGCATCAGAATGAGGAGCAAAGGTGGTTTAAGTGAACGTGCCATGGTTGTTGGTGTACTGGACGGGCTGGTCTAGGGATTTCAGACAATAATGGGATCTCCAAGGTTTATGGAGAACAGTCCATACAAGAGAAGATATTTAGTGAGGGGCAGTTCTCTGGGCCTGATTGAGGTCAGAGGAGAATGGCTAGACGTGTTCCAGCTGATAGAAAGGCAACAGTAACTCAAATTAGTACTCCTTACAACCAAGGTATGTAGAAGAGCATCTCTGAACATGTGGAACCTGCGGTGGCAATGCTAAATGCTGTGTGGAGGATAGATGGGTAGTTAGTTAGTTATTTAGGTAGTTAGTTAGTTGGTTAGATGCTTAGTAAGATAGTTATTTATGTAGGTAGTTAGTTACTTGTTAGTTACTTATAATTAGTTATTTGGTTAGATAGGTAGTTAGTTATTTATATGGTTATTTAGTCAGATAGTTGGTTAGGTAGTTAGACAGTTAAATAGGTTATAGTTATTTATAAAGTAATTTAGTTAGATAGTTGGTTAGATATGTAGTTATACAGATAGATAGTTATTTATATAGTTACTTGGTTAAGATAGTTATTGGTAAGACTATGTAAGTAAGAGCCGTTAGATCGTACGTTATTTATTTTAGAGATTAGTATAGTATAATAGTTTAGTTGGTTAGTTATGCAGTTAGACAGTTAAATAGGTAGTTAGTTATTTATATAGTTATTTAGTTAGATAGTTGGTTAGATATGTAGTTAGACAGTTAGATAGGTAGTTAGTTATTTATATAGTTATTTAGTTAGATAGTTAGTTGGTTAGATATGTAGTTAGACAGTTAGATAGGGCTAGTTAGATAATTATAAGAGATAGTTATAGTTTAGATATTAGATTGTTTAATAGGTAGTTAGACCTTAAAGGAAGTAATGGAATTACAATATATATTTAAAATAGTTTAGATAGGTTAAGTTAGGGATATGATCTAGGAAGACAGTTATGTGAAGGTCAGATATAGCATATAGTATTTAATATATGATAGTTATGTTGTTAGAGTAAGGTAGTTAAGAATGGTTAGATATTGGATGCGAAAGGAAGTAAGAGCAGTTAGTTGTTAGATAGGTAGTTAGATAGTTAGTTGGTTAGATAGGTAGTTAGACAGTTAGATAGGTAGTTAGACAGTTAGATAGTTAGATAGTTGGTTAGATAGGTAGTTAGGTATATTAAGATTAGAAAGAAAGATAAGGTTCGAAATTTAGAAAGTATAATATACTATAGGTTATTATAAATAGAAAGTTCGAGTTGGTTTGAAATGTAGTTATACATAAAGCTCGGGTAGTATATAAGTTGTTAAAATATAGTTATATATTTAGATATTTAGTTGGTTAATATTGGTAGATAAGACAGTTAAACATAGATCGAAAGATAATAAGATAACGAATAAATATTATTTCGTATAGTGTATAAGCAGGAAGTCTAGACAGTTTTAGGTAAGAATCGATAAGTAAAATAGAATAATTTAAATTTAGATAGTTAGTTAGGTTAGATAGTAGTTAACAGTTTAGGCAAGGTCGTTATAATTAATAAAGATATTTTGGTAGATAGTTTGTTAGATATGTAGTATAGACAGTAAGAACGGTCGTTAGTTTATATTATATAGTAAATTTAGTTAGAATAGTTAGTATGGTTTAGATTGTTGTTAGACAGTTAATAGGTATGATATTATGTAATAAAGTCAATAAAGCGACTGAAAGTGATGGTGAATATAGAAGGTCGTAAGACCGTATAGTTAGGTAGATCGAAATGATCAATTTATTTAAAAGAAAGTTCGTTGTTTAGATATGTCGTTAGACAGTTAATAGGTCGTCGTAAGTTAGTTATTTAAAAAGTTACTTAGTTAGATAGATAGATTGGTAACGATAGTAGTATAGACAGTTAGAAAGGTAAAGATAGTTATGAAAAATCGAACTTATAGTATAACTAGTAAGAAGGTAAGCTAATGAAAGGATTAGGCCACGAACGAAAGGAAGTTAGAAAAGATAATATAGGTAATATAGTTTCGGCTAGTATTGTATGGTTAATGTGTAGATAGCCAGATATGATAGGTAGTTAGATATGTAATAAAGATATTTAGTAAGATAGTTAAGTCTGTTAGATATGCTAGTTAGACAGTATAGTAAAAAGGTCGTAAATTAGTTCTGAATAGATAGTAACTTCGTTAGAATAGTTAAGTATTGATAGTAAAGTGAAAGTTAGAAACAGTTAATAGGTAGTTAGTAAATGTAAATAGTTATTTAGTTAAGATAAGTTAGTTGTTATATAAAGAATTTCGCCATTAGATAGTAGTAGTAACATGTAAAATTTCATTTAGTATAGTAGTTTAGTAGTTAGATAATTGTAGGGTTCAGTAACAGTACATAGGTAGTTAGTATGAATAACTAATATTTAGTTAGCTAGTTGGATAGATCTAAGTTCTGACATTCGAATCGGTAGCTACGTAAAAAAAATGAGAATATTTAGATTTAGCTTAGTTAAGCTTGGTTATGCTATGGAAGTATTACGACATTAGCATTGGCTAGGCGGGTGCCAGTCAGTCTAAATCTGTCATAGATCGTTATTATATCTGTAACAAACATTCTTTTGCATCATCCTTCAAACATACTTCTTATGTAGTCAACTTAAGTTATTAAGTGAGAAAAATAATTCATATAAACTATTTCACTCTTCTCTTATAGCTTCTACTCAGTCAAGCTGGTCACTTCCTAACATGAGAGCAACATTAAACTCTAACACCTGCCACAGGACTGTAGAGAGCTCTCTCGCTCCCTCTCTCTTTCTCAGGGGGTGATTTATGTAGCCCTGTCCAGTCAGGCCGGATCATGTGGAGTGATGCGGGAGAAGCTGAACCTCGACACTGTGTGTGTGATTTACCGGGTTTCATTTCCATTCCAGAGAAGTCAATCTCTGCAGAAGGTCACTGGACGCCACTTTCTACATTAGCGTCTTTTAATCCTCATCTGTCAGAGCAGAGCCCACAGAGAGAGAGAGAGAGAGAGAGAGAGAGAGAGAGAGAGAGAGAGAGAGAGAGAGAGAGAGAGAGAGAGAGAGAGAGAGAGATCGTTAATTACACTCAACTCACCACACACACACTCACAGAGGAGCCTGAGATCGCTGTACGGACCTGATGACACAGGTTCTCTGGCTGAGGTCAGATTTCATGTTTTCCTGGCTCGTCTCGCTCTTCTTACCTAAACTCCTGATTCCTTCTCCTTAAACTATCAGCTGAAGCACTCTGCTGAGAACTCAAAGGCCAGAGCTACAACAGTAAATTATAAACTGATATTAGTATTTTCCAGTTCAGACTGAATGTTGTGGGTCTACAGTCTAATTCAGACTGAATGTTGTGGTTCAGAGAGAATGTTGTGGGTATACAGTCTAATTCAGACTGAATGTTGTGTGTATACAGTCCAGTTTAGACTGAATGTTGTGGGTCTACAGTCCAGTT
>CM038718.1:41435056-41595056 GCA_021613375.1 Megaleporinus macrocephalus
CTCATCTCTCTCTCTCTCTCCTCTCAGAAAAACCTTCCTCATCACTCCATCTCTCTCTCTCGGCTCTACTCTCAGACTCTTCCACAACACATCCATCTCCCTCTCTCCTCGCTCTCATCTCAGCCTTCCTCATCCACTCCATCTCTCACGACTCTCTCTCTCTCAGACCATCCTCATCACGCCAGCCCAAATCTCTCTCTCTCTCTCTCTCTCAGACATTCCACATCACTCCATCTCTCACTCCATCGCTCTCTCTCAGACCTTCCTCATCACACCAACCCATCTCTCTCTCTCACTCTCATACCTTCCTCATCACTCCATCTCTCTCTCCTCTCCTCTCTCAACCCCCTCATCACTCATCTCACTCTCTCTCTCTACTCGCTCTCCGACTCCCCTCATCACCCATCTCTCTCCTCTCTCTCAGACCCTCCTCATCCACTCCATCACTCTCTCTCTCGTCAACCCTCCTCCTCATCACTCCATCTCTCTCTCTCTCTCTCTCAGACCCTCCTCATCACTCCATCTCTCTCTCTTTCTGAGACCCTCTTCATCACTCCATCTCTCTCTCTTTCTCTCAGACCCTCCTCATCACTCCATCTCTCTCTCTCTCAGACCTTCCTCATCACTCCATCTCTCTCTCTTTCTCTCAGACCCTCCTCATCACTCCATCTCTCTCGCTCTCAGACCCTCCTCACTCCATCTCTCTCTCTCTCTCTCGCTCTCAGACCCTCCTCATCACTCCATCTCTCTCTCTCTCTCTCTCAGACCCTCCTCATCACTCCATCTCTCTCTCTTTCTCTCAGACCCTCCTCATCACTCCATCTCTCTCTCTTTTTCTCAGACCCTCCTCATCACTCCGTCTCTCTCTCTTTCTCAGACCCTCCTCATCACTCCATCTCTCTCTCTTTCTCTCAGACCTTACTCATCACTCCATCTCTCTCTCTCAGACCTTCCTCATCACTCCATCACTCTCTCTCTCAGACCTTCCTCATCACTCCATCTCTCTCTCTCAGACCTTCATCATCACTCCATCTCTCTCTCTCTCAGACCTTCCTCATCACGCCGTCTCTCTCTCTTTCTCAGACCCTCCTCATCACTCCATCTCTCTCTCTCTCTCTCAGACCTTCCTCATCACTCCATCTCTCTCTCTTTCTCAGACCCTCCTCATCACTCCATCTCTCTCTCTTTCTCTCAGACCCTCCTCATCACTCCATCTCTCTCTCTTTCTCAGACCCTCTTCATCACTCCATCTCTCTCTTTCTCTCAGACCCTTCTCATCACTCCATTTCTCTCTCTCTCTCAGACCTTCCTCATCACTCCATCTCTCTCTGTCTCAGACCTTCCTCATCACTCCATCTCTCTCTCTTTCTCTCAGACCCTCCTCATCACTCCATCTCTCTCTCTCTCTAGACCTTCTCATCACTCATCCTCTCTCTCGCTACTCAGACCTCCTTCATCACTCCATCTCTCTCTCTCTCTCTTAGACCGTCCTCATCACTCCATCTCTCTCGTCTTTCTCAGACCCTCATCATCACTCCTCTCTCTCTCTTTCTCAGACCCTCTCTCATCACTCCATCTCTCTCTCTTCTCTCAGACCCTTCCTCATCACTCCAATCTCTCTCTTTCTCAGACCCTCTCATCACTCCATCTCTCTCTCTTTCTCTCAGACCCTCCTCATCACTCCATCTCTCTCTCCTCTCTCAGACCCTCTTCATCACTCCATCTCTCTCTTTCTCTCAGACCCTTCTCATCACTCCATTTCTCTCTCTCTCTCAGACCTTCCTCATCACTCCATCTCTCTCTCTCTCAGACCTTCCTCATCACTCCATCTCTCTCTCTTTCTCTCAGACCCTCCTCATCACTCCATCTCTCTCGCTCTCAGACCCTCCTCACTCCATCTCTCTCTCTCTCTCTCGCTCTCAGACCCTCCTCATCACTCCATCTCTCTCTCTCTTTCTCAGACCCTCCTCATCACTCCATCTCTCTCTCTTTCTCTCAGACCCTCCTCATCACTCCATCTCTCTCTCTTTTTCTCAGACCCTCCTCATCACTCCGTCTCTCTCTCTTTCTCAGACCCTCCTCATCACTCCATCTCTCTCTCTTTCTCTCAGACCTTACTCATCACTCATCTCTCTCTCAGACCCTCCTCATCACTCCATCTCTCTCTCTCTCAGACCTTCCTCATCACTCCATCTCTCTCTCTCAGACCTTCCTCATCACTCCATCTCTCTCTCTCTCAGACCTTCCTCATCACTCCATCTCTCTCTCTCTCTCTCTTTCTCTCTCTCTCTCTCTCTCTCTCTCTCTCAGACCTTCCTCATCACTCCATCTCTCTCTCTTTCTCTCAGACCTTACTCATCACTCCATCTCTCTCTCTCAGACCTTCCTCATCACTCCATCACTCTCTCTCTCAGACCTTCCTCATCACTCCATCTCTCTCTCTCAGACCTTCATCATCACTCCATCTCTCTCTCTCTCAGACCTTCCTCATCACGCCGTCTCTCTCTCTCTTTCTCAGACCCTCCTCATCACTCCATCTCTCTCTCTTTCTCTCAGACCCTCCTCATCACTCCATCTCTCTCTCTTTCTCTCAGACCCTCCTCATCACTCCATCTCTCTCTCTTTCTCTCAGACCCTCCTCATCACTCCATCTCTCTCTCTTTCTCAGACCCTCCTCATCACTCCATCTCTCTCTCTTTCTCTCAGACCTTACTCATCACTCCATCTCTCTCTCTCAGACCTTCCTCATCACTCCATCACTCTCTCTCTCAGACCTTCCTCATCACTCCATCTCTCTCTCTCAGACCTTCATCATCACTCCATCTCTCTCTCTCTCTCAGACCTTCCTCATCACTCCATCTCTCTCTCTCTTTCAGGCCTTCCTCATCACTCCATCTCTGTCTCAGACCTTCCTCATCACTCCATCTCTCTCTCTTTCTCTATCTCACAGACCTTCTTCATCACTCCATCTCTCTCTTTCTCTCTCTCTCTCAGACCTTCCTCATCAATCCATCTCTCTCTTTCTCTCAGACCTTCCTCATCAATCCATCTCTCTCTTTCTCTCTCTCTCTCAGACCTTCTTCATCACTCCATCTCTCTTTCTCTCTCTCTCTCTCTAGTGTAAGTCTCTTCATAGCTTTCTCGCTGACACACTCTCATAAGTTAAGGGAACTCTGTTTTCTCCTGTTTTCTTGAATTTAAATGCACCATTTCTTCCCTCCCTCTCTCTCTCTTTCTCTCTCTCTCTCTCTCTCTCTGATCTTCAATCCACCCTTATCAGTACATCAGCTTTCTCTCTCTCTTTCCTTCTCCCTCCATCCTCAATCTTTCCTCAGTGTTACTCAGTATTACTCTTTTTATCTCTCTTACTTCTCTCTTTCTTCTCCTCTCTATCTCTCTCGCCCACATCACTTCCTCTCCTCACTCCCTTTTCTTTCCTACCTCCCTCACTTTCTCTCTTTAACTCCGTCTATTTCTCTACATTGTCTTCTTCCTCACTTTTTATCTCAACCTCTCTCTCTCTCTATTCCCACAATCTGACTTTCTGACTCGTTTATTGTCTACTTAAAACTTTCCCTTTCTATCCTTCTATCCTCAATCTCCCCTCTTTCTCTCTTTTATTTCTCTCAATCATTCTCTCTTATTTCTCTCACTCGCTCTCATTCTACTCAAGCTCAGTCTCTCTCTCTCTCTCTCTTTCTAGTGTAAGTCTTTTCATATCTCACTTGCTCACATGCCTTTATAAGTTAAGGGAACTCTGTTTTCTCCTGTTTTACTCACTTTATCACTCCATCAGCTTTCTTTCTTTCCTTCTCCCTTCGTCCTCAATCTTCTTATCTCTCTTACTTCTCTCTTCCTCTCTCGCCCACTCACTTTCTCTCTCTCTCTCTCCTTCTTCCTCCATCCTCACATTTTACTCAGTGTTATTACCCCATCCCGCTCACTCCTTCCATTTCTCTACATCTCAACCTCTCTCTCTCTCTCTCTCTCTCTATTCCCGCAATCTGACTTTCTGACTCGTCTCCTTAAGACTTTCCCTTTCTATCCCTTTCTTTTTCTCTCTCTCTCAGCTCTCTCAATCACTCTCTCTTATTTCTCTCACCACTTTTTTCTTTTTCTCACTCGCTCTCATTCTACTCAAGTTCAGTGTCTCTCTCTCTCTCTCTCTTTCTCTTTCTAGTGTAAGTCTCTTCATAGCTTTCTCGCTCTCACACTCTTATAAGTTGAGGGAACTCTTTTTCTCTCCAGTTTTTCTCACTTTCTCAACATTCCCTTGAATTTGAATGCACCAATCCCCCCCCCCCCCCCCACCCCCCACCCCTCTCTCTCTATCGGTGCTGAGCCTGGAGGTAAGAGCTAAACGTGCATCATTCAGCGAAAAACAAAAGAACCCCCCGAAAATTGATTCTGTTATCAGAGGCTGGAGCGTTCGCGGCTTTGATCACTCTCTGAAAGGCTTGTCAGAAATGTGCAATAGCAGCTGTTTCTGAGTTTTACACTTCCAACACGACGGGGTCAAATCCAAAGTTTTCCCGCCTCTTTGCTCACGATTTGGCCCTACAGGCCCTACTCTTTCTCTCTCTCTCTCTCTCTCTTTCTCTCTCTCTCTCTCTCTCTCTCTGTCGTGTCTGATGTGATCTCACTGAACACGTTCCAGCAGAGTCTGATGAACATCTTTGCTACGAGCTGTAGACTTTACTCCTCACTGAACGTCTGCTCCTCTTCATTTCTCATCTGTTTTCTTTTGCAGGCACGTCAGACTGAGATCATCGTTACTCTCTAATAACTGCTGCACTGAATTAGCTTCCTTAATCAGTAACTACAGAGTTTACCTTCACACACACACACACACACACACACACACTTACACACACACACACACACACACACACACACACACACTCCACCAGGAACTCTCTGAACAGAAGATCAGTCTTTGCTGGAAAACTTAAAGATGGAACCGAGATTCACGTGTGTAACCATGTAATGATGTGAAGAGAGGAGGACGGAGAGGGAAAGGAAGAGCTCATCACACAAATCATAACACCTCATCTGTGAAACATGGTGGTGGCAGTGCTAAAGCATGGGCACCCCCCCACACACACACACACACACTCTCCCTCACCTTTTCAGCCTTCTCCCTCACCCACAGGGCCATTTCTGCCCTCTCCCTCACCCACAGGGCCCTTTCTGTTCTCTCTCTTTTACCCACAGGACCCTTTCTGTTCTCTCTCTTTTACCCACAGGACCCTTTCTGTTCTCTCTCTTTTACCCACAGGACCCTTTTTGCCCTTGCTCTTACCCACAGGGCCCTTTATGTTCTCTCTCTTTTACCCACAGGACCCTTTTTGCCCTTGCTCTTACCCACAGGGCCCTTTCTGCTCTCTCTCTTACCCAAAGAGCCATTTCTGTCCTTTTACTCACCCACAGCGGCGTTTCTGCCCTCTCCCTCACCCACAGGGCCCTTTCTGCCATCTCTTGCACCCACATGGCCCTTTCTGCCCTTTTCCTCACCCACAGGGCCATTTCTGCCCTCTTCCTCACCCACAGGGCTTTTTCTGCCCCCTCCCTCACCCACAGGGCAATTTCTGTCCTCTCCCTGAACCACAGGGCCCTTTCTGCCCTCTCCGTCACTCACAGGGCCCTTTCTGCCCTTGCTCTTACCCACAGGGCCCTTTCTGCAATCTCCCTCACTCACAGGGCCCTTTCTGCCCTTGCTCTTACCCACAGGGCTGTTTCTGTGTCTGCCCAGCCCCTAATTGCCCCGCAGGGTACTTAAGGCAAACAGCTTTTAATAGGCAATAGAGGCCGAGAGTGAAACTGACAATAACGGCGGCCCTTACATCAATTATTGGATACGTATCCATCACCACGGTGACTTATGTGTGACCCCCGGCACCTGGCAGGCGGGATATTGACCGCGCTGGCGCGGCGTAGCGCGCGGTGACAAGTTCCATTTACGATCGCATTTATTAACGGGCTGTTAAAATGAGTGAAGGCGTCGCTCTTTCTCTTTAGCCTGCTTTTTATTAATTTGAAGAGAAGGATAAAAATAAATAAGAGAGAGAGAGAGAGAGAGAGAGGGATAGAGGGAGGGATAGAGGGAGGGATAGAGGGAGGGAGGGAGGGAGGTGGGTGTCGATGACAGTGGGGCGGACCACCGAGCTGCAGAAGTCTCAGACAGCATCTGTCTGTGTGGCACATGCTATCAGGGGGTGGGCGATGGGGGAGTGAAGCATCTCACTGATGAGCTTGTGCGTCCTTTACTTTTTCTAATGTACGTTTTCTATGACATCATTTTTCCTTTGCACAATATTTGCATCCCATAGAAAGCATCTTCTGTCCATGACATCATCACTGTCCTGAAGAAGGATATCCCCTCCCTTTGACATCATCACTGTCCTGAAGAAGGATATCCCCTCCCTTTGACATCATCACTGTCATGTAGAAGGATATCCCCTCCCTTTGACATCATCACTGTCATGTAGAAGGATATCCCCTCCCTTTTACATCATCACTGTCCTGAAGAAGGATATCCCCTCCCTTTTACATCATCACTGTCCTGTAAAAGGATATCCCCTCACTTTGACATCATCAATGCCCCGAAGAAGGATATCCTCTCCCTTTGACATCATCACTGTCCTGTAAAAGGATATCCCCTCCCTTTTACATCATCACTGTCCTGAAGAAGGATATCCCCTCCCTTTTACATCATCACTGTCATGTAGAAGGATATCCCCTCCCTTTTACATCATCACTGTCATGTAGAAGGATATCCCCTCCCTTTTACATCATCACTGTCATGTAGAAGGATATCCCCTCCCTTTTACATCATCACTGTCCTGTAAAAGGATATCCCCTCACTTTGACATCATCAATGCCCCGAAGAAGGATATCCTCTCCCTTTGACATCATCACTGTCCTGTAAAAGGATATCCCCTCCCTTTGACATCATCACTGTCCTGTAGAAGGATATCCCCTCCCTTTGACATCATCACTGTCCTGTAGAAGGATATCCCCTCCCTTTTACATCTTCACTATCCTGTAGAAGGATATCCCCTCCCTTTGACATCATCGCTGTCCTGTAGAAGGATATCCCCTCCCTTTGACATCATCGCTGTCCTGTAAAAGGATATCCCCTCCCTTTTACATCATCACTATCCTGTAGAAGGATATCCCCTCCCTTTTACATCATCACTATCCTGTAGAAGGATATCCCCTCCCTTTTACATCATCACTATCCTGTAGAAGGATATCCCCTCCCTTTTACATCATCACTATCCTGTAGAAGGATATAACCTCCCTTTTACATTATCACTGTCCTGTAGAAGGATATCCCCTCCCTTTGACATCATCACTGTCCTGTAGAAGGATATCCCCTCCCTTTTACATCATCACTATCCTGTAGAAGGATATCCCCTCACTTTTACATTATCACTGTCCTGAAGAAGGATATCCCCTCCCTTTTACATCATCACTGTCCTGTAGAAGGATATCCCCTCCCTTTTACATCATCACTGTCCTGTAGAAGGATATCCCCTCCCTTTTACATCATCACTGTCCTGTAGAAGGATATCCCCTCCCTTTTACATCATCACTGTCCTGTAGAAGGATATCCCCTCCCTTTTACATCATCACTGTCCTGTAGAAGTATATAACCTCCCTTTTACATCATCACTGTCCTGTAGAAGGATATCCCATCACTTTTACATTATCACTGTCCTGAAGAAGGATATCCCCTCCCTTTTACATCATCACTGTCCTGTAGAAGGATATTCCCTCCCTTTTACATCATCACTGTCCTGTAGAAGGATATCCCCTCCCTTTTACATCATCACTGTCCTGTAGAAGTATATAACCTCCCTTTTACATCATCACTGTCCTGAAGAAGAATATCCCCTCACTTTGACATCATCAATGCCCCGAAGAAGGATGTCCCCTCCCTTTGACTTCATTACTGTCCTGAAGAGGGCCTTACTATAGAAAGTGTCTTCTCTCTATGACATCATTGCCACTCTGCAGAGACATCACTGGCCTGTAGAAAGTGTCCTCTCTCTAGAACATCGTCATCTTTCTATAGAATGCATCCTCTCTATGACATCATTGTAATTCTGTAGAAAGTGTTTTGTCTCTATGACATCATTTTCATTTTGTTGAAAGTGTCTTCTCTCTTATGACATCGTCATTATTCTATAGAACATGTCCTCTCTATCGCATCATCATTCCATAGAACAATACTTATCTAATAATATCATTGTCATTCTGTAGAATGTGTTCTCTATATGACATCATCATCAATTCATAGGACATGTCCTCTCTATGACATCAATGTCATTCTGTTGAAAGTGTTTTCTCTCAATGACATCGTTGTCATCCCATAGAATTTATCCTTTCTACGACATCATCATCATTCTATAGAACACGTCCTCTCTATGACATTGTCGTCAATTTGTAGAATGTGGCCTCTATGACATTTGTTGTCATTCTATAGAATGTGTCCTCTCTGTGACATCATTGTCACTCTATAAAACACGTCTCCTCTCTAGGACATGTTCATCATTCTATAGAAACTGTCCTCTTTATGCCATTGTCGTCAATCCATTCAACACGTCTTCTCTCTACGACATAGTTGACATTCTGTAGAGCGTGTCTTATCTCTATGACATCATTGTCATTTTCTTGAAAGTGTCTTTTCTATGACATTGTTGTCCTTCTGTAGAACGTGTCCTTTCTATGACATTGTTGGCATTCTGTTGAAAGTGTCTTCTCTTTATGAAATTGCTGTTTTTCTGTAAAACGTGTCCTTTCTATGACATCATCGACATTCTGTTGAAAGTGTCTTCTCTCTATGACATTGTCGTCTTTCTATAGAACATGTCCTCTCTATAACATCACTGTCTTCTGTTGTAAGTGTCTTCTCTCTATAACATCATTGTCTTCTGTTGTAAGTGTCTTCTCTCTATGACATCATCATCATTCTGTTGAAAGTGTCTTCTCTCTATGACATCACTGTCATTCTACAGGAGGTGTCTTCTCTATGACTTAAACACTGTATAGAGAGCCTCTCTTCTCAATCGCATCATTACTGTAATGTAGAGAGTGTCTATGAAGTCCTTACTGTTCTTTATACAGTACTTCTTTACTTCTTTACAGTATCAGAATGTAACACTGATGGTTTCTAACAATAACAGATGTATATATATATATATATATATAGTTGGAGAGTATTACAGCTTTAACGTACTGTGTGTAAAGAGACAGAGAGAGACAGAGAGAGAGAGAGAGAGAGTAAAAAAAGAGCTGAGGAAACACATGCGGTAATTCAGCAGCCAAACTGCATACGCCTGAGTTCGGAAAACCTCCAGCCTCTCGCTCCAGCGCTTTCTCCGCCCCGTCTGCCTGAATTATGCCTCCTTTAATTGGCTTCAGTGGCGTTTAAAGCAAACAGTTTAAATAAGTAAAAGGCACTTGGACGAGGGAAGCCAAGTCTGCAATTATTGGAATCGTATCAGTCAGGAGTGAGCACCAGAAGGAGGGGGGGGGTGCCTGTGTGCCTGAGTACGTGTATATAGCCACTTGTGAGGACCGAACGTCCCACGGTTTGATGAAAACATGAACATTCAGTAGTTGTGGGGACGTCGGTCTAAAAAGCTTCCTTCCTCCAACAAGAGACTTAAGACTATATTAGAGCAAAGCTGATCTTTCGCTTGCTCAGGGTTAAGTTTAGAGTCGGGTCATGTGGAGACCCAGCAGCGGAGATGGGAATACTCTGGAGGGAGGGAGGTTTTCTGGAATGATGGAAACAGCCCTACAGGTAGCGGATCCATTATCTAAGCGCTCGCTTAATTACGCGCCCGTCTGACACGTTTACAAGGCTGAACTTTGGCGGGGCGATTAGAGGCGGCTTTTCACTTCTTTCCCCCGCTGCTGAAGCGGGGTGTGTGGGACTTTTCGGGACGCCCCAGGGCACGACTGGCCCTTTCCCATCTCCTCGCTGCCTATTATATGCTAATGGCGGCCATTTGGGAAAGCCAGGGTTACAAGGAGTTAATTTAGTGGGCCATTAGGCCCGGCCGTATTTCACCGGCTCACGTCTGACCAGGGAGAACGACAGAGGGAGAGGCGGAAGAGGAGATTCTGTGGGGGGGGGGCTGGGAGGTGAAAGAGGTTTATGTCTCGCAAGGGATGAGAAGACCTGAGAAGATAGAAGCGGAAAAAGCTGCAACTGGCATTTCAGGAGGAGAGAGAGAGAGAGAGAGAGAGAGAGAGAGAGAGAGAGAGAGAGAGAGAGAGAGACAGAGAGATAGAGACAGACAGAGAAAGAGAGAGAGAGAGAGAGAGAGAGAGAGAGATAGAGACAGGAGAGAGAGAGAGAGACAGAGAGAGAGACAGAGAGAGAGAGAGAGAGAGAGAGAGACAGAGAGAGAGAGAGAGAGAGAGAGAGAGAGAGAGAGAGAGATAGAGACAGAGAGAGAGAGAGAGAGATAGAGACAAAGAGAGAGAGAGAGAGAGTGAGAGGGAGAGAGAGAGAGAGAGAGAGAGAGAGAGAGAGCAATGAGTGGAGTTATTTTATTGGGCCTTGATTAGCTTATTGTGGAGAAAAGTCAAAACAACAGCAAGTTTTGATGTTTATATGAGTCACACAGTCATTCTGACAGACTGTAATACACTACAGGAAGCGTAGGGGGCGCCGGTCATTCTGACAGACTGTAATACACTACAGGAAGTGTAGGGGGCGACGGTCATTCTGACAGACTGTAATACACTACAGGAAGCGTAGGGGGCGCCGGTCATTCTGACAGACTGTAATACACTACAGGAAGCGTAGGGGGCGACGGTCATTCTGACAGACTGTAATACACTACAGGAAGCGTAGGGGGCGACGGTCATTCTGACAGACTGTAATACACTACAGGAAGCGTAGGGGGGCGACGGTCATTCCGACAGACTGTAATACACTACAGGAAGCGTAGGGGGCGACGGTCATTCTGAGAGACTGTAATACACTACAGGAAGCGTAGGGGGTGACGGTCACTCTGACAGACTGTAATACACTACAGGAAGCGTAGGGGGTGACGGTCACTCTGACAGACTGTAATACACTACAGGAAGCGTAGGGGGCGACGGTCATTCTGACAGACTGTAATACACTACAGGAAGCGTAGGGGGCGCCGGTCATTCTGACAGACTGTAATACACTACAGGAAGCGTAGGGGGCGACGGTCATTCTGACAGACTGTAATACACTACAGGAAGCGGTAGGGGGGGCGCCGGTCGTTCTGACAGACTGTAATACACTACAGGAAGCGTAGGGGGCGACGGTCATTCTGACAGACTGTAATACACTACAGGAAGCGTAGGGGGCGCCGGTCATTCTGACAGACTGTAATACACTACAGGAAGCGTAGGGGGCGACGGTCATTCTGACAGACTGTAATACACTACAGGAAGCGTAGGGGGCGACGGTCATTCCGACAGACTGTAATACACTACAGGAAGCGTAGGGGGCGACGCTCATTCTGAGAGACTGTAATACACTACAGGAAGCGTAGGGGGTGACGGTCACTCTGACAGACTGTAATACACTACAGGAAGCGTAGGGAGTGATGGTCACTCTAACAGACTGTAATACACTACAGGAAGCGTAGGGGGCGACGGTCATTCTGACAGACTGTAATACACTACAGGAAGCGTAGGGGGCGACAGTCATTCTGAGAGACTGTAATACACTACAGGAAGCGTAGGGGGCGACGGTCATTTTGACAGACTGTAATACACTACAGGAAGCGTAGGGGGCGACGGTCATTCTGACAGACTGTAATACACTTCAGGAAGCGTAGGGGGCGATGGTCATTCTGACAGACTGTAGTACACTACAGGAAGCGTAGGGGGCGACGGTCATTCTGACAGACTGTAATACACTTCAGGAAGCGTAGGGGGCGACGGTCATTCTGACAGACTGTAATACACTACAGGAAGCGTAGGAGATGACGGTCACTCTGACAGACTGTAATACACTACAGGAAGCGTAGGGGGCGCCGGTCATTCTGACAGACTGTAATACACTACAGGAAGCACAGGGGGCGACGGTCACTCTGACAGACTGTAATACACTACAGGAAGCGTAGGGGGCGACAGTCATTCTGACAGACTGTAATACACTACAGGAAGCGTAAGGGGCGACCGTCATTCTGACAGACTGTAATACACTATAGGAAGCGTCTGTCTTTCTTGACTACCTAGAGCTGCAGCACTGGTCTGCCTCAGGGTGGCGCTGTAAGAAACCTGTTCACCCAAGTGATCCTTCAAAGGCCAGCAACTGGAACTATGCCCAACTATACCTACAGTTTGGTGCTCATTTCTCAGTAACCGTGTGGAAGACCTACCAAAGTAGAAACAAACTTAACACAGGACCATGTCTTAGGCTGATCATTTGCATGTTAAAGGGGTAAATTGTGTAAAATTACACGTTTGGTTGCTATAACGATTGACAAGCGGCAGGTGATTGACAGGTGGGGGGTGGAACTGGACCTGTACGAGGACCACAGCGAACGCTGAGGTGTGTTCGTGTAGAGCAGAACCAGCACTTGAGCTCAGATTTATGGGCGACATTTACGAGAGGGCGAGAGTCAGAGAGTGACGGTTCAAGCCGAGGGTGATATAGGGCTCACTATCACCCAGACAGCCGCTCACGCGCCATCCCATCCCCGGCGGTCCGAAAAGGCCAGCCTTTACAGCCCCTGTTTGATATATGCTGTTTCACTCTCTGCTTTTATTTAAGAGCTCCCTCGCTCAACCTTTTCTCTTCAGTGTCATTTATGAACATGTTAAGGGTCTAATTCCACGTTATCTCCTGCTTATTTACTTTTACTGGGTCGGGGTGGGTAAGCTGTGGCTTTCCATATAACTCGCTATTATCTTCGTAAAGATTCCCATTATTGGAGGCTCATAGGGTTTTTCTTATTCTGCTTTCTTTCCACTTTCTCATGACATTTGCCTTTTATTTCCCGCGTTTCTGAAGTCTGTACTGATTTGTAATCCATTTTCACCAGTCGCTATATTTTCACTACATTCCAGTATAAATTTTATTCTGTAATAATTCTGTTACAGGGTCATCAACATGCATTGTGTCTATTATTTTCCCAAAAAATGAAATATCAAATTATTCATCAACACAATGTGTGAATTTTCAGTGCATCCATATAAAATTTATTTTGGTGTGCCTACAAAAAGTCATGTGGTGCAGCCGTCCAACCATATTGCTGAGTAAGGAAACTTCCTGATGTGTCATGTGGCACAACTGAAAACAAGGGACTTTTATTTTGACATGCTTTTACAAAAAATGGGCTAAGGTGTTGCATCATAAAGACGACCCCAACTGACCTCAAGTCATGAGTCGATGCCAAGATCAGTAATCCCATTTCACAAATTTTGTGTTTCTTGATGTTTGTTAATGATTTTGGTGAGAATGGTTTAGTTTAGCATGTCAGGTGGTACAACCTGCTCAGCAAAACCATGAACACGTGTCATTATTAGAATAATGTTCATTTATTTGGTACAATTGAACAAATTCAATGAACAAATGAACAAATTCAAGTATTAACTTGAGTCAAAAGATACAGGTTTCTAGGGGTGTCTTACTGCACAACTGTTCAATTAGAAATTAGTCTGAAAAGTCAGGTGGTGCAACCAGTAAGTCAAATTGTGTAACCGGGCCTGCTTTAATGACTTAAATAGTTAAATAAAAAATTTGAAAGGCTTCTATGGATGTCTTAGTAGATAACTGTTCATTTAAAAATTAGTCTGAGAAGTCAAATGGTGTAACCAGCAAGTCAGATGGTGCAACCAGGAAGTCACATGGTGAAACCAGACTGGCTGCAATGACTAAAATAGGCAAATAACAGTGTTGAAATGTTTCTATGGATGTCTTTGTAGATAAGTGTTCATTTAAAAATTAGTCTGAGATGTCAGGCGGTGCAACCAATAAGGTACAAACATTAAATCGAATTGTGCAACTGGACCTGCTTTATTGACTAAAATAGGCAAATAAAGCTTTGGAGTGTTCCTATGGTCTTTGTAGATAAGTGTTCACTTAAAAATTAGTCTGAGATGTCAGGCAGTGCAACCAGTAACCCAAATGGTGAAACCAGTAAATCAGACGGTGCAACCAGATCTTCTTTAATGACTAAAAAGGCTAATTAAAGTTTTGACAGGTTTCTAAGGGTGTCTTAGAAGATAACTGTTGATCTAAACATTAGTCTGAGATATCAAGTGGTGCAACCAGTGAGTCAAATGGTGCAACCAGACCTGCTTTAATGACTAAAATTGGCAAATAAAAGCTTTGAAAGGTTTCTCTGGATGTCTTAATAGATAACTGTTTATTTAAAAATTAGTTTGAAAAGCCAGGTGGTACAACCAGCAAGTCAAATGGTGCAACTAGTAAGTCAAATGGTGCAAACGGACCTGCTTTAATGACTGAAATAGGCTAATAAAAGCTTTGACAGGTTTCTATGGGTGTCTTAGGAGATAACCATTGATATAAAAATAGTCTGAGATATCAAGTGGTGCAACCAGTGAGTCATAAGGTGCATCCGGACCTGCTTTAATGGCTAAAATAGGCAAATAAAAGCTTTGAAAGGTTTCTCTGTATGTCTTAGTAAATAACTGTTCATTTAAAAATTAGACTGAGAAGTCAGGTGGTGCAACAACAAACTATATAACCAACCAAGCTTACCGATTATATCTCCAATAATTCCATTAACAAACAAACCAACCTACAACCTACACAACTACAACTGGGTCAAATCACCACATATTTCAGAAACAAACCACAGACTGAATAAACTTACAACAAAACAACTATAGTTTGGCCACGTGACCTTAAAAACAACCTGACTGTTGAAATTGCTGGTCACATCCCCATAAATATTTCCACTGAACCAACAAATAAATAAATCTGTTTTTACTGGCAGATGACCTGGGGTCAAAAATCTGTGGCTTGACCCAAAAACACCCACAACTCAACAAGCACGGCTCCATCAATTCTCCATTAACTTCATTAACAACCCAACCAACACCACCCGATTGAGAAACTCCATAGAACACATGATCTAAACACATTAACTGGGTCGAATCCCTATAAACCTAACAACAAAACAACTGAATGTGGGTCTTTGACCCTATGAAATTGGTGACCGTGTTAACTATCTAAAACCCTTACAACCATTCATTTGATTATTGGGTCAAATCCCCATCTGACTCAACAATAAAAGACTGGGCCAAATCTATGCAAACCAATAACCCGACACGTTTGTTCTCATGTGTAGTCTTGTTTCTCCAGATGAAGCGTGTCACTACATCATTGTGTAAGTGTGTTACGTAATAATAATTATGTTTCAACTAACCAGACAAAGATCTTCGCTCTGAAACTTGTGGTTTCGCCACCCATCCTTCAAGAATTTATTTCTCGAATCAAACCCACATGCAGTTCTGTGATTTGAGTCATGACCCTGATAGGGATTTCACCCAGCTATGGAGCTGAGTGAAACTGAGACGACGAGTGTCATTTCCTCGAACTTTGTCATAAAGGTTCGCAAACATATACAATATCGAAATATAGGTCACCCAGACGTAAACACTAAGAAAAACCCCTCTCCATCTCGCACGCTCATAATCCTCTCCCTCTCTCTCTCTCTCTCTCTTTCTCTCTCTCTGCCTGCTAAAATATTTAGAGTGGCGCTTGTTCTGATCCCTTTACAGGAACAGGTGGGGTCAGGAGCCAGGGTTATTCACTTCCTCTCAGCCGGAGCTAAAGTGTCGTGCTCATGACAGACAGCACTCAGTGGCTGGGTCAACTCCCATATAACCCCCAAACAGATTCACATCTGAAACAACAGTCTAAGCCTGGGTTACGTCCCCATACCCAACCACAAAAACCTAACTTTAGTACAAATACCCAGAAGGGAAACCTATGACTGGATCAAATCCCATATACCCACAAATAGAATTACATCTAAACAATCTAAGACTGGGTTAAGTCCCCATAAGCCTTAGAGCCTAAAGCATCCCTAAGACCCTCACTTCAGTAGGTTCAAATCCCTAGGATGGACAACTAGGATTAAATCAAATCCCATAAACACCCAAACAGATTCACATCTGAAACAACAGTCTAAGACTGGGTTAAGTCTCCATATGCCTTAGAACCTAAAGCATCACCAAAACCTTCACTTCAGTAGGTTCAAATGGGTTACGTTCCCAAAAACCTTATTTTAGTGTGTTCGAATACTTAGAAAAGACAACTATGACTGGATCAAACATCATATACCACAAAGGAGATTTACATCTAAGCAATCTACGACTGGGCTAAGTGCTCATAAGCCTATCAGCATCCCCAAAAACCTCACTTCAGTAGCTTTAAATCCCCAGAAGAGACCACTATAACTGGATCAAATACCATATACAACCAAACAGATTCACATCTGAAACAACAATCTAAGACTGGGTTAAGTCTCCATATGCGTCTGAGCCTAAAGCATCACCAAAACCTTCACCTCAGTAGGTTCAAATCCCCAGAAGGGACAACTATGTCTGAATCAAATCCCATATACCACCAAACAGATTTACATCTAAACAATATAAGACTGGATTAAGTCTCCATAAACCTCAGAGGCTAAAACATCCCTAAAAAAATTACTCTAGTTGGTTCAAATCCCCAGGACAGACAACTAGGATTGAATCAAATCCCATATACACCCAAACAGAATGCCATCTGAGACATCAATCTAAGACTGGGTTAAGTCCTCAAAGCCTCAAATCCTAAAGCATCCCAAAAAAACTTCACTTTAATTGGTTCAAATCCCTAGAATGGACAACTATGGCTGAATCAAATCCCATATACACCCAAACAGATTTACATCTAAACGATACAAGACTGGGTTAGATCCCCATAAACCTCAGAGAATAGTTAATTTCTTCATTCCTTTATCACCACCAACATTGTTCCTCTATCCCTTCATTCCTTTATCATAACCAACACTGTTCCTTCATCCCTTCATTCCTTTATCATCACCAACACTGTTCCTTCATCCCTTCATTCCTTTATCATCACCAACACTGTTCCTTCATCCCTTCATTCCTTAATCATCACCAACACTGTTCCTTCATCCTTCATTTCCTTATCACCACCAACACTGTTTCTTCCTCCCATCATTCCTTATATCACCCACCAACACTTTTCCCTTCATCCCCACCAACACTGTTCCTTCATCCCTTTATTCCTTTATCACCAACACTGTTCCTTCATCCCTTCATTTCCTTATCACCACCAGCACTGTTTCTTCATTCCTTTATCATCACCAACACTGTTCCTTCATCCCTTCATTCCTTTTTCATCACCAACACTGTTCCTTCATCCCTTCATTCCTTTATCATCACCAACACGGTTCCTTCATCCTTTCATTTCCTTATCACCACCAGCACTGTTTCTTCATTCCTTTATCATCACCAACACTGTTCCTTCATCCCTTCATTCCTTTATCATCACCAACACTGTTCCTTCATCCCTTCATTCCTTTATCATCACCAACACTGTTCCTTCATCCCTTCATTCCTTTATCATCACCAACACGGTTCCTTCATCCCTTCATTCCTTTATCATCACCAACACTGTTCCTTCATCCCTTCATTTCCTTATCACTACCAGCACTGTTTCTTCATTCCTTTATCACCACCAGCACTGTTTCTTCATTCCTTTATCATCACCAACACTGTTTCTTCATCCCTTCATTCCTTTATCATCACCAACACTGTTCCTTCACCCCTTCATTCCTTTATCATCACCAACACTGTTTCTTCATCCCTTCATTCCTTTATCCTCACCAACACTGTTCCTTTGTCCCTTCATTCCTTTATCATCACCAACACTGTTCCTTCATCCCTTCATTCCTTTATCACCAACACTGTTCCTTCATCCCTTCATTCCTTTATCATCACCAACACTGTTCCTTCATCCCTTCATTCCTTTATCATCAACACTGTTCCTTCATCCTTTAATTTTTCGTCCATCACCAACATTGTTACTTCGTCCCTTCATTCCTTTATCATCACCAACACTGTTCCTTCATCCTTTCATTTTTCGTCCATCACCAACACTGTTCCTTCATCCCTTCATTCCTTTATCATCACCAACACTGTTCCTTCATCCCTTTATCATCACCAACACTGTTCCTTCATCCCTTCATTTCTTTATCACTACCAGCACTGTTTCTTCATTCCTTTATCACCACCAGCACTGTTTCTTCATTCCTTTATCATCACCAACAATGTTCCTTCATCCCTTCATTCCTTTATCATCACCAACACTGTTCCTTGATTCCTTCATTCCTTTATCATCTCCAACACTGTTCCTTCGTCCCTTCATTCCTTTATCATCACCAACATTGTTCCTTCATCCCTTCATTCCTTTATCATCACCAACACTGTTCCTTCATCCCTTCATTTCCTTATCACTACCAGCACTGTTTCTTTATTCCTTTATCATCACCAACACTGTTCCTTCACCCCTTCATTTCTTTATCATCACCAACACTGTTTCTTCATCCCTTCTTTCCTTTATCCTCACCAACACTGTTCCTTCGTCCCTTCATTCCTTTATCATCACCAACACTGTTCCTTCATCCTTTCATTTTTCGTCCATCACCAACATTGTTACTTCGTCCCTTCATTCCTTTATCATCACCAACACTGTTCCTTCATCCCTTCATTCCTTTATCATCCCCAACACTGTTCCTTCATCCCTTCATCCCTTTATCATCACCACATCCCAGAACCCAACCTACTGTATCTGCTTTAATGCCCAGTAAATCTCACTGTCCAAACTGCCTAGTTTATAGCTGATCCAGTGTCCACGTTTTAATAGATGTCATACCTCGGTGAGGGACTAACCTAATTCTGGTGTTGAGGACAGGAATAACGTTACTGGTCTGGCTTGAGGCGTCTGAATCCAGAGCTGCTCCTGTTAGAAGGCTGTTTTCAGAAAAATGCAACAATAATCTCGAATTTAACACCATCTGAAGCCTGTAGATCATCAGACGCCCATATCGTTGCTGGCGGGGTTGTTGTGTAAGTAAAGGATTACAGGGGTATTTGACAAAGGAAATATTGGCCTGAATGTCTTAGTGTGAGGCTTTCAGACAAGCTTTTAGTGATTATTGTCATGTCCATCACAGCTGGCCTTCATTCAACGAGGCGGCCTGGCTTCATTTCAAAAGCCATTACTAGCGATCAATGTCACTTTACTTATTCATTTGACTGGCCCTTTGGTTCATTCCAATTATGCCTGGTTTGATTTGAGCCTCCCATTTCAAAGGTGCCTGAGCTTCGCCGAGCAAACGTTGGCAGGTGGAGTTTGTGGGAAAATTTTAGATGGACAAGTAAGAGATTCTTGGTCACCAGGCTTCAATGTGTGCATATGTTCTTTGTACTGACTTCAGAAATAACTGGATATACAGTGAAATGGATGATATATACTTAGGCAGGTAGAAGGAAAGGGGCCTTTAAACGTTAAGGATCTTAAGTGGCACTACAGTAGAGTCTGCTATTCGAATGGTCAGCCCATCAGGGTTTTTCCTTGGTAGATACAGTCAAGCAAGCTCCTCTATAGGTTGGCTTTGAGACTTAAGATACGTAATAGGTTGTTTTCACCAGTCCAGATGGAGGCAGTGCTTGAAGAACTGAGTAGAGGAGATGGAGGTGAGGAGATATCAGGAGAGAAAGATCCAAACAGAAGATCTCAGTAGATGTTAGAGGTGATGCTGATGTGATGAAGAGAGGTTTGAGCTGAACTGAAAGATGAGCTGATATCGAGCAGCAGATTAAGAACCACCAAGAAAACAAACCACCACATACTAAAGTGTTGAGCTACAACTTATGTGTTGGTGGTTGGTGGACCTCGATATCGTGATCACCAGTGTTCACCCTCAGATGACCCTTACACACTACAATACTCACTCCTACTGACCACCAGCACCAGCTCAGCTTCTCCTTCACCAGTTCTCCTGTTTCTACCTTAAATGGAGGTGCAGGTATGTTCTGGCTCCTGCTGCACTGTTTAAGGTGGAACAGGAAAACGGGTGAATGAGCTGCTTCACCCTCGTGCACTCAGTAGGAGTGAGTATTGTAGAGTGAACAGTTGGTCTGTGGGTGATGTGACTGGTCACTGGTGAGACGTTTAAAACCACAGCTACAAGAAACTAGAACAGGAAGTTCAGTCACTCGTCCTGACGGCAGACGAAGGTTCGTTTAGTTTTGAGTGCATGTATATATAAACCACAGACATTCTGAAAGAGTGTGATAGCGCCCCCCTATGTGGAAAATCACTCACTGCCCTCCATTTGAAGTTCGCAGCACAGCAATGCAGTGGTGCAAACAACCTATTTCCAGTAGGCGGGTCACTCCAGGCCTTCTGAAGTTCTACATTCGTCACGAATTGTGAGCATGATCGTGTATCTTAGCCCGGTTTGAGGCGGCAGCTCCAGGCCACAATTCTCTACTGAAAACTCCAACACACAGGGTAATAATTATATTAGTGTCTATTGTATGACTCATATAATACATATGGAGCTCAAAACATCCATATTTATCCCCAAACAAGCAAAGGAAATGTTAATGTGGACCAACATTAGCTCCATATTAATTAGTGTTGCACTGATCCAGATACTGTACAGGTGTCTGTGCAGATATTGGTACTTAACAGAGTATCAGTATTGGTGATGTGGATACTGAGACCTATGACCGACACCACAAAGCCATATCCGTTGTGCACACATGTTGACATGCTGGCTGTATCTGCTGTATTTGGTGGTATGAACTCTAACGAGTTGCTAACCTGAATATCTGAGCAGCTTCTTTCAGTAAATCCCTGATTTCAGTCCGAGTTACTGTCAGTCTATATTGTTACTGAATCCTGCCTGTGCTGCCTCCGTTGGTCAGCTGTATCACTCAGCACAGGTCTCCGGGAGATCTCAAGTGGGTCTCAGTAAGGTCTCGTTGCTTTGATCAAACCTGAAAATTCTTTGAAAGTGCTGCTACAGCGTGAAGGACAGTGATACCCAGAGATGCAGCGCGGGTGAACAAGCCACACATACGAGATATATACAACTTCAACATTCAACAGAAAATATATAACAAAGATCCTTTACATTTACTTACGCTGTTAAACACGATTCTTATTACTGATTATATAACAGTAAATACTACATATATACAGTAAATAAACTATAAAGATACTTTACATTCACTTACGCTGTTAAACACGATTCTTATTACTGATGATATAACAGTAAATACTACATATATACAGTAAATAAACTATAAAGATACTTTACATTCACTTACGCTGTTAAACACGATTCTTATTACTGATGATATAACAGTAAATACTACATATATACAGTAATTAAACAATAAAGATACTTTACATTCACTTACGCTGTTAAACACGATTCTTATTACTGATTATATAACAGTAAATACTACATATATACAGTAAATAAACTATAAAGATACTTTACATTCACTTACGCTGTTAAACACGATTCTTATTACTGATTATATAACAGTAAATACTACATATAAACAGTAAATAAACAATAAAGATACTTTACATTCACTTATGCTGTTAAACACGATTCTTATTACTGATTTTATAACAGTAAATACTACATATATACAGTAAATAAACAATAAAGATACTTTACATTCACTTACGCTGTTAAACACGATTCTTATTAAAGATTATATAACAGTAAATACTACATATATACAGTAAATAAACAATAAAGATACTTTACATTCACTTACGCTGTTAAACACGATTCTTATTAATGATTATATAACAGTAAATACTACATATATACAGTAAATAAACAATAAAGATACTTTACATTCACTTACGCTGTTAAACACGATTCTTATTACTGATTCATATAACAGTAAATACTACATATAAACAGTAAATAAACAATAAAGATACTTTACATTCACTTACGCTGTTAAACACGATTCTTATTACTGATTATATAACAGTAAATACTACATATAAACAGTAAATAAACTATAAATACATTTTACATTCACTTACACTGTTAAACACGATTCTTATTACTGACTATATAACAGTAAATACTACATATATACAGTAAATAAACTATAAAGATACTTTACTTTCACTTACGCTGTTAAACACGATTCTTATTACTGATTATATAACAGTAAATACTACATATATACTGTAAATAAACAATAAATACACTTTACATTCACTTACGCTGTTAAACACGATTCTTATTACTGATTATATAACAGTAAATACTACATATAAACAGTAAATAAACAATAAAGATACTTTACATTCACTTACGCTGTTAAACACGATTCTTATTACTGATTATATAACAGTAAATACTACATATATACAGTAAAATAAACAATAAAGATACTTTACATTCACTTACGCTGTTAAACACGATTCTTATTAAAGATTATATAACAGTAAATACTACATATATACAGTAAATAAACAATAAAGATACTTTACATTCACTTACGCTGTTAAACACAATTCTTATTAATGATTATATAACAGTAAATACTACATATAAACAGTAAATAAACAATAAAGATACTTTACATTCACTTATGCTGTTAAACACGGTTCTTATTAATGATTATATAACAGTAAATACTACATATAAACAGTAAATAAACTATAAAGATACTTTACTTTCACTTACACTGTTAAACACAATTCTTATTACTGATTATATAACAGTAAATACTACATATAAACAGTAAATAAACTATAAATACATTTTACATTCACTTACACTGTTAAACACGATTCTTATTACTGATTATATAACAGTAAATACTACATATATACAGTAAATAAACTATAAAGATACTTTACATTCACTTACACTGTTAAACACGATTCTTATTACTGACTATATAACAGTAAATACTACATATATACAGTAAATAAACTATAAAGATACTTTACTTTCACTTACGCTGTTAAACACGATTCTTATTACTGATTATATAACAGTAAATACTACATATATACTGTAAATAAACAATAAATACACTTTACATTCACTTACGCTGTTAAACACGATTCTTATTACTGATTATATAACAGTAAATACTACATATATACAGCAAATAAACAATAAAGATACTTTACATTCCCTTACGCTGTTAAACACGATTCTTATTACTGATTATATAACAGTAAATACTACATATATACAGTAAATAAACAATAAATACAAATAAATATATGTGTGTGTATATATGTATATATGTATAGATTTGATCAAAATAATCTATTTAAAAGAATTAATTATATAAATATCAGGTTAATTAGGCTAGACAGTTCATTGGCTCATGTTTATTGAGCAGGTATCAGGTATTACTAACATACTAGTAGAAAAAGCATACGAGCACTAGCAACGATTAGCAAGCTTCTAGAGTATTTTCTTCTTTGTTTATTTATTTATGTATTTGTTTCTTTATTCATTTATTAATTAAGGTCCTGAACTGAGTCAGGGTCTGGAACAGTTGTCGGTATGTTTGAGCTATGGAATTGACACACAGAGCTCAAAGAGATTGTGATACTGCTGTCCTAAAAAGGACTTCTCAAACACTGGGTCATCACAGGTGGGATGCCAAACCCCTTCTGGTGCCCCTAGAGGCCGTACTGAGTGAAGCTGGGGTTCACAATGAGCCTCTGATGCCACTTTGTCATAAAAATCTCTAGAAACAGACACTCGCCCTGACGTGGCTGTGCTTTAGTGATAAATTGCTGGGACATGAGGTGGAAAAGGTCGAGACCCCCTGGTCCTCACCACTAGGGGGCATGTACATAGACAAAACAGCAAACTTCACTGCTATGCCTTCACATGTCCCAGCAGTCAGATTAGAATATCTATGATGGCTTTCATTAAGGTCTTAAAAGCAAATTCACACTGATCCTCCGCTGCCAGTCAGCTGCTGCAGACTCGGAGTCTCCGGCCTGCAGTTCCACCAGCGTGCTATCTCCTTTACATCTAAATGGACGGACCTCTTTCCTACAGGCTGCATTATAACCGTACGCTGTTATTAAATTCATAGCTGTTAGAGCTCGTCTCTCTGCCGGTGGCCAGAAACCAAGTACCGTCTCAGGCTAAGAGCAGACGTACTGATCTCCACAACTGAGACCAGATTAAATATATTCAATAAACAGCTCTATTCAAAGACATGTAACCTGACCAGTGAAATGTGTCTTTGCTGTATCATCTTACCTCAGGGTCCAGATGGTGAGATGTCTGATCCAGGACCAGCTTTTATAGATGAATACTGTGATTACATAAATACTGGAAACATACTTTAATTACATAAATACTGGAAACATACTTTATTTACATAAATACTAGAAAAATACTGTGACTCCATAAATACTGGACAAATGCTGTGACTACACAAATACTGGAAAAATACTATGATTACATAAATACTGGAAACATACTATGATTACATAAACACTGGAAAAATACTGTGATTACATAAATACTGAACAAAATACTGTGATTACATAAAATACTGGACAAATACTGTAATTACATAAATACTAAAAAAATATTGTGATTACATAAATACTGGAAAAATACTGTGATTATATTAATACTGGACAAATACTGTGATTACATAAATACTGGACAAATGCAGTGACTACATAAATACTGAAAAAATACTGTGATTACATAAACACTGAAAAAATACTGTGATTACATAAATACTGGATAAATACTGTGATTACATAAAAGACTGGACAAATACTGTAATAACATTAATACTGGATAAATACTGTGATTACATAAAATACTGGAAAAGTTCTATGATTACATAAATACTGGAAAAATACTGTGATTACATAAATACTGAAAAAATACTGTGATTTCATAAAATACTGGACAAATTCTATGATTACATAAATACTGGAAAAATACGATGATTACATAAATACTGAAAAAAATACTGTGATTACATAAAATACTGGACAAATACAGTGATTACATAAATACTGGAAAAAATACTGTGATTACATAAATACTGAAAAAATACTGTGATTTCATGAATACAGAAAAAATACTGTGATTTCATGAATACAGAAAAAATACTGTGATTACATAAATACTGAAAAAATACTGTGATTACATAAAATACTGGACAAATGCTGTGACTACAGAAACACTGGAAAAATACTGTGATTACATAAATACTGAAAAAAATACTGTGATTACATAAATACTGGACAAATTCTATGATTACATAAATACTGAAAAAATACGGTGATTACATAAATACTGGATAAATACTGTGATTACATAAAATACTGGACAAATTCTATGATTACATAAATACTGAAAAATACTGTGATTACATAAATACTGAAAAAATACTGTGATTACATAAAATACTGGACAAATGCTGTGACTACAGAAACACTGGAAAAATACTGTGATTACATAAAATACTGGACAAATACTGTGATTACATAAAATACTGGACAAATTCTATGATTACATAAATACTGGAAAAATACTGTGATTACATAAATACTGAAAAAAATACTGTATTTACATAAATACTGAAAAAAATACTGTGATTACATAAAATACTGGACAAATTCTATGATTACATAAATACTGGAAAAATACGGTGATTACATAAATACTGGATAAATACTGTGATTACATAAAATACTGGACAAATTCTATGATTACATAAACACTGGAAAAATACTGTGATTACATAAAATACTGGACAAATACTGTGATTACATAAAATGCTGGACAAATTCTATGATTACATAAATACTGGAAAAATATTGTGATTACATAAATACTGGATAAATACTGTGATTACATAAAATACTGGACAAATTCTATGATTACATAAATACTGAAAAATACTGTGATTACATAAATACTGAAAAAAATACTGTGATTACATAAATACTGAAAAAAATACTGTGATTACATAAAATACTGGACAAATTCTATGATTACATAAATACTGGAAAAATACGGTGATTACATAAATACTGGATAAATATTGTGATTACATGAAATACTGGACAAATTCTATGATTACATAAATACTGAAAAATACTGTGATTACATAAATACTGAAAAAAATACTGTGATTACATAAAATACTGGACAAATTCTATGATTACATAAATACTGGAAAAATACGGTGATTACATAAATACTGGATAAATACTGTGATTACATAAAATACTGGACAAATTCTATGATTACATAAATACTGAAAAAATACTGTGATTACATAAAATACTGGACAAATTCTATGATTACATAAATACTGGAAAAATACTGTGATTACATAAAATACTGGAAAAATACTGTGATTACATAAAATACTGGAAAAATACTGTGATTACATAAATACTGTAACACCAAGAACAATCTAGAACAACAAGGCCTGAGGCTGAGGTTGATTTGGTAAGTTTGTGGGCTGTATCAGGCGAAGCTATTTCACTGCACGAGCAGATAACGTTGCTTGTTTTTGGACGTGCTATCATTCAATAAGAGAATCTAAACATTGTAAATCCTGCTTCTAGTTAGTTATGGGTTAGGTTATGTATGGATGTGTATTTGATTTCAGAACTGTTACTGAGCAGACTGCGGGAATGATGTTTATTGCAGATTAATACTGGAGTAAAATCATGGCGGTTGTTGGTAATCATTAAAAGTACCACCCAGAAAATACTAGTCCAGCTCCAATAAGGCTTTTAGCAAGACAAACTCCAGTCAGTCCCTTATATGTTATTCAGGTACAACCTTTCTGGTATTGCAGTAAATTACATGAGCTCAGTTTTTAAACAGAATATTAGGGATAATAATAATAATATTTTTTTTTCTTCTCCTTGTTTTAAGCAGAAGCAAGTCAATAAATAGATATATGTTAGAAATAGATATATTTGACGTGTCTTCACATTTATACCACAACAGAGTAGAAAAGGAATTAAGGTGGACAGAAATTGCTGAAGCCCTCAAAATCCCAGCTGAACGGGGCCTACAGTGTTTACAAGCGAACCGTACAGTTTATCTGAATATTGCTACCTTCAATCATATAAATGGGAAAAAATCTCTATAGGAATTTAGTAGCAGTCTTGTAAACTTCTTGTGACTCTGAAAGACCCCCAGTCTGCAAAATCATAGTCTGTGACTACACTGTAATGAATTGCTGTAAATTTACTGTAAATATACAACAGTATCTTACTGTTTTTATAATATTTGTAAAATACTGTCAAATAATCACACAGCGTATGTAAATGAACAGTAATGCAATCAGTTTCCCAATAACAGAAAATAACTAATTTATCAGAATATACAGTATTTTCAGTTAATCTATTGAAATATGCACCATCATCCCTTTACAGTCCAGTGACTATCAATCAAACTCGAACTGGTGATTACAGACTAATGTTAATTTTTAATGATAACTCTTTTTATTAAACTGTCCAAACTGCTTCTACTCATTTAAATGATAAAATATAAGCAGTGGGCGGGGCCAGGTTATTGGGCTCCCAGGTTAAGACTCTTTCAGTTCATTCAGTCAGTGCAGGAAGTGCTGGTCAGCTTGTATTGAGTTCATTTGTAAAATAAAGAAAAATAATCTAAATCAGTTCTTAGACGAGGAGACGAAGTTGGTGCAGCTGCGGGGGTCTTCGTGAAACTCAGGAAAAAGGTATCTGTTAACATCTCGTCTTCTAAAGTTTGCAGTGATATGGTTTTGTCAATATAACTATTAAACTTTTAAGATATAAGATGATTTTAGTTAGGTCTGTTTCATTTAGTGACTAAATTTAGAAAAGAAACTGTAGCTTGAACTGTGTTAGCTAGCTAGCTAACTAGCAAGCTGGCTAGTTGGTTAGTACCATTAATACACAGTTATTTTACTGTCATATACTGTAATTGAATTTACAGTACAATACTGTTTAATAAAATAACAGTAAAGTACTGGCATCTCTGCTACCAGTATTTTAGTGTTAATTTACAGTACAATACTGTTAAAATAAATAACAGTGGATGTACTGTAAAATGACAGTAAAGTACTGGCCTCTCTGCTACCAGTATTTTACTGTTAATTTACAGTACAGTACTGTTAAAATAAATAACAGTAGATGTACTGTAAAATAACAGTAAAGTACTGGCCTCTCTGCTACCAGTATTTTACTGTTAATTTACAGTACAATACTGTTAAAATAAATAACAGTAGATGTACTGTACAATAACAGTAAAGTACTGGCGTCTCTGCTACCAGTATTTTACTGTTAATTTACAGTACAGTACTGTTAAAATAAATGACAGTAGATGTACTGTAAATAACAGTAAAGTACTGGCCTCTCTGCTACCAGTATTTTACTGTTAATTTACAGTACAATACTGTTAAAATAAATAACAGTAGATGTACTGTACAATAACAGTAAAGTACTGGCGTCTCTGCTACCAGTATTTTACTGTTAATTTACAGTACAGTACTGTTAAAATAAATGACAGTAGATGTACTGTAAAATAACAGTAAAGTACTGGCGTCTCTGCTACCAGTATTTTACTGTTAATTTACAGTACAATACTGTTAAAATAAATAACAGTAGATGTACTGTAAAATAACAGTAAACTACTGGCGTCTCAGTATTTTACTGTTAATTTACAGTGAATTTTTTTACAGTGGTCTTTGACTAAAAGTCTGTGACTAGTGTTTAGATGTGAGGGGGTGTCAGACTTTAATCTATTAATTGTCTTTTCAGTCTCTTGAAAGTGTTTTAGTGTATATTCAGCATAAGGCGCTCCCGCTTGCTTCATATGAACCCAGTGGAAAGACCCAAAAACCGGTCCTGGATCTGAAATCTCAGTCACGCGACTTGTGGTGTTTTCCATCTGGATCCTGGGGCAAGATGACACGGGGAGGCAGCCGGAGCGGGAATTTATGATAACACTTAGGGAGCGGAATCAATAGGAGATAACGCTGGAAAGCCCGGAGTGCATCAACACTGCCATGTTTTCCTGATGATGCCTGCAGGTGAGGGCGAGCGGTTCACTCCCGGCTCTGCCTGTAATGGCCTGTTGTTACAGAACCAATTCGGGAGCAGATCAAGGCCAGAGCTTCTTCTGTTTGGGTGAAAAGCTCTTAACACGCTCTCAGATAAGAACCTGCACGTTAAACGGCTTTCTTTAAACATTTACTGGCGCGCTCGCCGTGGACAGAGTTTCATCAGGAGCGCCAACTCCAGACAATAACCATCAAACAGGAGTTCACGACCCGGCTCAGACGTTCCTGAAAACGCTTGCAGGCGGGATCTTCGGCTTGGAAAATCTCCCCTCCACCCACTCGGTAACTGGATGAGTGTGCGGCAATATGGGCCGGTCCCAGAGTGACGCTCCTGGACGGGCCTGAGCAGGTCTTCCGGGGACTCCCTGTCTGGGATGAGCTCGAGGGCACCTTGCCACGAATTGAAATCAAGTATACGGGGACTTTACCAAAAGGCTATGGGATTATTACTACTCAGTTACTACTTAATTAAGATCTGATAATAATAGATCTGATAGTTCAGTAAAATACTGACACAAGTAAAAGTAATAGAAGCATCATAATGACGTTGTCCAAAGAAAAATCCCACCAAAATTTTATAATGTAATGTACAATGTAAACTTAATGCACTTCTAATGTAAGTCAATGGAACCAGAATGGTTTCTAATTGATTTAGGAGAATTTATATACACACACACACACACACATATATATATATATATATATATATACACACACACCACCGCTCAAAAGTTTAGGATCACTTTAGAATTTCATTTCATGCAATTTTCATGCAATATTGTTCATTTCACAATGAATGTAAGTGTATCAGATGATTTTTAGAATATAAATGTTTGTATTAAAGTCTATTTTTGTATAGAGGCTTATTTTACATATAGTTCTATTATCAGCAATTCTCAGTCCTCTGTCTAAATCTCCTGGTACGACCACCAATCCAAGTTAAGGATGTTATTGGACTAATTGGTTGTTAGGACACAGTAGAAAAACATTCTACTAATAAGTGAGTATAAAAGGGAACAACATTCTAGGTTAGTTTAGTATCTGAAGATCAGCAGTTGATGGCTTGCTGACCGACTCAAAATGACCAGAAAGAAACAACTTTCTTTAGAGACCCGTCAGTCCATTGTTGTGTTAAGGAAGAAAATACTCCATTAAAACAAGAACATTTCACTGTGATCCCAAACTTTTGAGCGGTAGTATATATATATATATATATATATATGAAGTTTTTACCTGAATAACACACAAGATTTTATAAAAACCCTATTGGAGCTGGACTAGTATTATCTGTGCAGTAGTTATACTGATCCTGGCAACCTCTATAATTTTGATCCGGTATGAATCTGCCATACACATCATTCTTGCAGTCTGCTCAGTAATAAATCCTCCAATACTCCAAACCCTGAGCTCCTCAGTTATAACAGTCCTGCTCAAATCCACGTCTCAGTACTGTTATACCAAACCAACCAACCAACTTCCTATTCAGCAGCACCTTATCTGTGTACCATGTGGTTACAATCTGGGTCCTGAATGAATTCTTATCGTTATAACTGCTGCACTATTTAAGGTGGAACAGGAAAAGCCAAACGAGAAGCTGTCGAATGAAATTCTATGTTTTTCTATGGACAGCGATGAATCTAAACTACTTAAGTAAAGGTAAAGAAAGTATCAGAAAGTAAAACTACTACTAAAGTACTGAGTCTTTGCCAGAACTGCAGTGGAACTTCTTACTAAATGCGACTTTTGACAGGCAGGCCTATGTGCCGTGATTCCCGCTGACCGCTGGGTCCTTAGTCATGCTTGGACACACACAATCTGTATATGAAACGCAACAGTTCCCGAAGCCCCCAACACAAATAATCTCTCCCAGTTTCTCCGGGTTTTTCCGAGAGAGTAAAACAAACCGGGCTGTTCGGAAAAGTAGAGTCTCAGAGACAAATACCCTCCTCACCATATCTGACCACAGACACACAAACCTGAGAGAGAGGGACAGAGAGAGATAGAGAGAGAGGGAGAGAGACAGAGAGAAAGACAGCAAGCGCGAGAGAGCGAGCGTGTGAGAGAGAGAGAGAACAGAGACAGACAGAGAGAGACAGGAAAAAAGAGAGACAGAGAGAAAGACAGCAAGCGCGAGAGAGCGAGCGTGAGAGAGAGAGAGAGAGAGGGAGAGAGAGAGAGAGAACAGAGAGAGAGAGACAGAGGAATAAAAGAGACAGAGAGAGAGTGAGAGAGAAAGCGAGCGAGAGAGAGAGAGAAAAAGAGAACGAGCAAAAGCAAGAGAGAGAGACGGAGAGAAAGACAGCAAGCGCGAGAGAGCCAGCGTGAGAGAGAGAGAGAAAACAGAGAGCGAGATCAGACAGAGAGAGAGAGCGAGAAAGGAAGAGAAAGAGAGAGAGAACAGTGAGAGAGTGAGAGAGAGAAAAAGAGAAAAAGCAAGAGTGCGAGAGATACAGAGAGAGAGAAAGAGAAAAAGAGTGAGAGAGACAGAGAAAGAGAGAGAGAAAGAGAGAGAAAGAACAGAGAGAGCGCAAAACAGACAGCAAGAGAGAGAGAACAGTGAGAGAGAAAGAGAGCGAGAGAAAGAGAGAAAGAGCAAAAGCAAGAGAGTGAAAGAGATACAGAGAGAGCGAGAGAAAGAGAAAAAGTGAGAGAGAGAAAGAAAGAGAGCGAGAGAGAGAAAAAAGTGAAAGAGAAAAAAAGAGAGAGAGAAAGAAAGAGAGCGAGAGAGAGAAAGAAAGAAAGTGAGAGAGATAAAGAGAGAAAAAGAGAAAAAGAGAGAGAGAGAGAAAGAGAGAGAGAAAGAGAGAGAGTAAAAAAAGAGAGAGAATATAATAGAGTGTGAGAGAGAGAGAGAGACAGTGAGAAAGAGAAAGAGTGTGAGAGAGAGAGAAAGAGAGAGAGAGAGAGAGAGAGAGAGCGAGCAACACCTATCATTGTGTCAACTTCGGCCTTCCGGCAACCTCTGACCTGGACCCCGTGTAGGTCAGGAGTCTTAGTGGACGCTTAAACCTTCGCTGAAGGATTCTGACCCGTCCACACTCGCTCGCCCTGCTAACTCTCTCTCTCTCGCTCTCCCACCAACAATCTCCCAGCAATCAATAGTAACTGTTCTCTCAATAATTCATAACATTAACATGCGCCCAGTGGCCCAGTGGATGGATGGGGAAGACATAGGAGGCCCATCATTTCAGTATCGATTCCCCCGGAGCCAGTCGATAGCCCTGGATGTGAGGGACTTATTGCCGGCCTCTTGTGAAGACCACTGCTTGCACAGAGGCTAACATACAGGAAGAAGAGAAACAAGAATGCTAATGAATCGCTCTTATGGCAGAGAACACAGTTTATAATCTCAGAATTCTGACTCGAAGAACAACTTTCTATGTCAAAATAATCAAATGTGGACATCTTGAAATGCCGACTTACTTATTTCCTAAATTTAACTGAAAATGTTGACTTAAATTCTCATAATTTGACTTAGTATTTTAAAATAAAATAATAAAAAACTGACACTTGAAATAAGCTAAAATAATTATAATCTCGAAATAGTTTCTTAACAGTATCTTGAATTAAATCTTGAATTGCTTTGTCAAAATAATGACTTGCGTTCTTTTTGAATTACTGAATTACAATATCAAAATTAAGTCAAATTTCATAATTAGTGATTACTTAACTAATTGTTATGTCCAAATAATATAACCTATACTGAAATTTGAACTTCACCAGAGACATCTTGAAATATTTACTTAATTTCTCGTAATTTAATTTCATATATTAAATAAATGTATTACTATGTCAAATGACTAGACTTCAAATTTGTACACGGTATTAGTGGAATGAATAAATTGCTAGGACAAAATAATAACTTCTTTAAATTTGACTTGGTGTCTTAAAATAATGTCTTGCTGTATGTTAATGGCTTATTTTTAAAATTTGACTTAAACCTGAATAAAAATATCAACCAACAATGATGTCATTACCTATAATCTCAGAACTTTAACTTGAAGTTCTGTCACAAAAATGACTTGAAATTTTGATTGAGTGTCTAAAATCAATGGCTATCTATAACTATGTTGCAATAATGACTGAAGATTTGAAGAAATATTTTGAAATATAGACTTGCTTTATTGAAACCTCGTATAGGTTTCTTTATTTTCTTTAAAACCTTATTTAAAATGTTTTAAAATTTTAACTTACTATATTTAACTGACTCATGAACAACACTGACTTGATAATAATGAAACACGCATATGAACTTGAGTGACGTCCCATTCTTAATCCATAGGGTTTAATATGATGTCGGCCCAACCTTTGCAGCTATAACAGCTTCAGCTCTTCTGGAAAGACTCTCCACACGGTTTAGTAGAGTGTTTATGGGAATGTTTGAACGTTCTTCCAGAAGAACATTAGTGAGGTCACACACTGATGTTGGACGAGAAGGTCTGGCTCGCAGTCTCCACTCTAATTCATCCCAAAGGTGTTCTATCAGGTTGAGGTCAGGACTCTGTGCAGGCCAGTCAAGTTCTTCTACACCAAACTCGCTCCTCCATGTCTTTATGGAGCTGCTTTGTGTACTGGTGGACAGTCATGTTGGAACAGGAAGGGGCCGTCCCCAAACTGTCCCCACAAAGTTGGGAGCATGAGATTGAGTTCCTTTCACTGGAACTAAGGTTCAGAGCCCACCTCCTGAAAAACAACCCTCAGCCATGAAATTCTATTCTATGAAGCTCTCTATGCTCTGTTCTTGAGCTGAAGGCCTCATGAAGTTTGGAAGTCTGTAGTGATTGACTCTGTAGAAAGTTGGTGAGCTCTGTGCACTATGCTCCTCAGCATCCGCTGACCCGCTCTGTCATTGTTTGTGTTCTACCACTTGGTGTCTGAGTTATTGTCATTCTCAATCACTTCCACTTTGTTAGAACACCACTGACAGTCCACTGTGGAATATTTAGTAGTGAGGAAACTTCACCTCTGGACTGGTGGCGTCCTATCACGGTACCATGCTGGAGTTCACTGAGCTCCTGAGAGCGACTCACTCTTTCACTAATGGGTGTAGAAGCAGTCTGCATGACTAGGTACTTGGTTTTATACACCTGTGACCATGAAAGTGATTGAAACACCAGAGCCTTGTTAGCCTGGCTCAGGTTCTTATAAAGTCAGGTGAGGCATTTGAATAAAATGAATCAAAGCTCCTTTGTCTTCTTGTTCGTCAATCCAAATTTCACCAACACTTCAAATCAGCTTCAGCTGAATTTTTAACAGTAGGGTATCTCCTCCAGGCCGGCCCACATGCCCACCGCGCTGTCCCCAGCTGCAGCTCTACTGAGATATCAGCTCCCATGGCTGGTTCTCTCTGGTGAGGTGATGCTGGGGGACACATCCTGCTCAGATGTTAAGGGACCTCTCTAATTACCTGCTTTGTCCTCAGAGCCTGAACTGTCCCTTGTCTCCTGCAGCACTGCAGGCTCTTACACTTCTTCAGTCACTGGTCATATCACAGCTTCCACACCAGAACCTAAGAACATTTACTGTTTTATAATATATTTTACTCCATTTGGAAACAGCCGCCGTCGTTGACGTGGTGTGAATGTGTCAGGATGGATGAACCAACACATATGATCCAAAATGATTAAAGCTTACTTTTAATGTACGTCAATGGAACCAGACATCTATCCAAGTCCTTTAGGTTGCTTTCTCATGATATTTACACACAATGGAAAGCGGAACTAGATTTCAAATACTGTAAAATAGTATATATGTATATATATATATATTGTCGCTGTCCAGTGAAATACAAATAACTTGAAAACTGCAACTTCACAGGAGAGGCCAAAAACTGTGTTTACTTTTAGTGTAAGTCAATGGAACCAGACTAAATTTAAGATTTTAAAAAGATTTAAAATTTTGGAGCATTTCTATTGGTCCTATCATCGTAAAAATGTTCAAACAATGTAAACAACAGCTGTTACTTTCAAATGGAGTGGAAAAATGAAAATCGTACAGCGATGATACAATAGATACAATGGATGTTTTGTAAAATATACAAATATTATATCTGAATTTTATGATGAACGGACTAAAATACATGAACCATTCATGTCCATAATTGTGAAATGGACAATATTGTTTGTGAATTGCATGAAAATTGCATGAAATGAAATTCTAAAGTGATCCTAAACTTTTGAGCGGTAGTGCATATATATATATATATTTAGTAAAGTATGTTTTTTTCTTCGCCTGTAAAGTTATGGTATAACTATATAATGATCGTCATGATAGTCATTTGTGATAATAAGTGATTCAGTAACAACACATACAGAACTCAAAGTAAAAAGCTATAAACTAAACAAACCACTACTAAAAATAAAAAATGGAAATACAAAAAATACAACCATAGAAGCATTATTAGATAATAAGCTGTAATTTTTTGTTCATATCTGTAAAATATCTGTAATGAGATTTGATTATTTTTTATGGGTTAAATATATATATATATATATATATATATTATATATATATATATATATATATATATATATATATATATATATATACACATACAGACACACTTGGGGTCATTATTACACATAAAAGCTATTTTTTTCCATACGTCAGTGTGTTTATTAACCCTTTCCAAGCTTCTCTTTGTGGAACCCAGTATTATTATCAGTTCTCATCTAATACCTGCTTTGACTGCTCAGTACTTCATTAAGCTAAATCAAGATTACTGCTGAAGGAACTGAACACATTCATACAATGTCTGGGGCGTCCAGGAGAAATCTGGAACCTAACTTTGTTCTTCAAACTGGATCAAGATCTGATCTACTTCTCTCACAATAACATATTCATGTTACTTTGGTTTGTATATATGATTATTTACATCTGTTCTAATCAGATCTGCTGTTCTTACTGGTGATCAGACACTTATTGATCAGATAAACACTTTTAAACTCTCAGCCCAGGCGCCTCAGACTTAGTTTTCTAGATACTGTATAGAAAGATTAATCTATAAAGTTACAGCTTCTGAGTGTTACAGTATCAGACAGGTATTACACCTCCACCTGGTCTGTGTCTCTTTCACGCCGGAGTGAAGTCTGTGAAGACTGTGCAGAGTGTGTGAAGACTGGTCGCTCTCTCGGGGGCAGCACTGAACTCAATTCTAATCATTTCCACCTAAAGAGAGCGAGAGGAGGAGGTGGAGGAGGAAGAGGCTCTGTGTGCCCGTCTCATTAGCATGTCAATTGACTACATCTGCTTTGCACATGAAAGGGCGAGGATCAGGATGAGGAGGAGGAGGACAAGAAGAACATGAAGGGGAGTGTGTGTGTGTGTGATTCTGTACTTTACAGTGAGTGAAGATACTCAATAGATTCAATCCAGTGAAACACTTTCACTGCACACACACACACACACACACACACATACACACACACACACAAACACACACAAACACACACACATCATGAAGAACGTTCAGTTACATCACACAGACCTGTGCAAACGTCAGAGACCTCCATTCACCTCCTCTACAGTCAACAGCTGGTCTTCAGCTGATGTTCCTCACTAGTCAGGAAACTCACTTCCAGCTGGTTCCACAATGTCCTGCTTCTCTCCATCCGAATAACCCCAAACACATTCAGTGATGTTGAGGTTCTAGACTCTGGGGTGGTCAGTCCATTGTTCTGAGACCACCAGCAGCAGCTTCTTTGTTTGGTATGTCTGTATCTCCTTTTCTCAGTGAAGAGCTTCTAGATCAGCTACACATCCTTTCAGACCCACAGTGTTGAGGGATCTTCTCACAGTGGATGTACGGACAGGAGCTCCTGTAGATGATCTCAGATCTGAAGTAAGAGTGGAGCTTGATGTTCTCCTCAATCAATCACAAATCAAAGAGCTGTTTATCTGTCCAACTGATTGCTTCTGTCTGTCTGTATATCTATCTATCTATCTATCTATCTATCTATCTATCTATCTATCTATCTATCTATCTATCTATCTATCTATCTATCTATCTATCTATCTATCTATCTATCTATTTGTCTTTTTGTCTACCTGTCCATCTTTCTATCTACCTTTCGATCTATCCATATTTCTGTCTATCTGTCCCTCTGTCCATCTTTCTGTTTACCTTTCCATCTGTCCATTTTTCTGTCTACCTGTCCATCTTTCTGTCTACCTGTCCATCTGTCCGTCTGTCTATCTATCTGTCCATCTTTCTGTCTACCTTTCCATCTGTCCATCTATCCATCTTTCTGTCTACCTGTCCATCTGTCTGTCCGTCTGTCCATCTTTCTGTCTACCTGTTCATCTGTCCATCTGTCCGTCCGTCTGTCCATCCGCCTGTCCGTCTGTCTGTCTGTGAAGACTGACGGAGCTGTAGATTCTCCAGTAGGGTGTTGATTGATCTGACGCTCGTTATTGAGGGTTACAGTGTTTCTCGTTCGCTCTGTTCACTCGAGCGCTGTGAGTTTGACAGCGATTAGAAAGTGATGACAACTTTTCACTGAACCATAATTCAGAAACAGAGTCTCCTGCATAATTCATACTTCTCCTTCATAGACTCCACCAAGGAGAACCATCAGAGAGAGAGAGAGAGAGAGAGACAGAGAGACAGAGAGACAGAGAGAGAGAGAGAGAGAGAGAGAGAGGGAGAGAGAGAGAGAGACAGAGAGAGAGAGAGAGAGAGAGAGAGAGAGAAAAAGAAAAAACAAAGTCAGAAAAGAGAGAGAGGAAGAGGGAGAGAATGAGAGAGAGAAAAATGTAAAGATACAGAGAGAGAGAGAGAGAGAGAGAGAAAGCGAGAGAGAAAAAGAAAAAACAAAAGGGAGGGAGAGAAAGAGAGAGGGGCAAGAAAGGGAGAAACAGAGAGAGGAAGAGGGAGAGAATAAGAGAAAGAGAGATAGAGAGACAGACAAGGAGAGGATTAGGCAGAGAAAGAGAGAGAGAGGAAGAGAAACATTGATACAGAGAGAGATGGAGAGAGATAGAGAGAGAAAGCGAGAGAAAAAGAGAAACAGAGTCAGAAGAGAGAGAGAAAGAGAGAGAGAGAGAGAGAGAAAGAGAGAGAGAGAAAGAGAGAGAGAGAAAAAGAGAGAGACAGAGAGAGGTAGAGGTGAAGGTAGACAGAGAGAGAGAGGTGAAGGTAGAGAGAGAGTCTGAATGAAGTATATAATGTAAACCGTATCCAGCTGTTTTGAGATAAACAAACGACAAAGTTACAAACAAACAAAGAAACAGAGAAAACCCTTCAGGCTTCAGGCTGTTGTTTTGACAGTACCAGGCTGTAAAGAGAGAGAAAGAGAGAAAGAGAGTGAGAGAGTGAGAGAGTGAGAGAGGTGAAGACTACACCATGCTTGCTGCCCTCCAGGGGAAGAACCTCAACAACTTTATCAGCACCTTTTTGCCCCTGAGCACCATCACAGACTCTCTCTCTACCCCCCCCCTCTATCTATCTCTTTCCCCCCCTCTCTCTCTCTCTTACTCTGTATCTCCTTCTCTCCCTCTCGTACTCTGTATTTCTTTCTTTACCTCTCTTACTCCATCTCTCTCTCTCTCTCGCTCTCACTCACTCTCTCTTACTCTGTATCTTTTTCTCTCCATCTCTTACTCTCTCTCTTACTCTCTTATTCCAACTTTCCCTCTGTCTTACTCGCTCTCTCCCTCTCTTACACCCTCTCTCTCTTATTCCTATTCTCCCTCTCTCTCTCTTTCTCACTCTCTCTTACTTTCTCTCTCACTCTCTCTCTTACTCTGTATTTCTCTTTCTTTCTTACTCTCTCCCACTGTCTCTCTCTCTTGAACTCTCCCTCTCTCTTTTACTCTCTTTCTCTCCCTGTCTCTCCCTTTCCCACTCTCTCTCTCACTCTATTTCTTAACCCCCTCCCAGTGTTTTAGACAGCTCGACTCTCAGACCACCTGCAGACTCAAGGGTTCTCCAGTAAAGGCAGCAGTTCTACGTAGAACCATTCCACTACACATTGTTGTAGACAGATGTGTTCTGTATGGTTCTAGATAGCACCACGACTGTTCTGATTAAGGAAGAAATTAAGAAAGATGAGAGAAAGAGATACAAGGAAAGAGGGAAACTGAGAGGAGGAAAGAAAAAGAGAGAGAGAGCGAAAGAGGGAAAGAAATGTCCCCACATTGTCAGTATAAAAGGTCCCCACACTGTGAGTGTACAAGCAGTCTTGGGTCCCCACACTGTGGTCTAAACCTGGTGCAGGGAGAGAGTGTGGTAATGCAGGAGGAGGAGGAGGAGGGAATGTTTTAGTGATGCACTGTGAGCTCTCACTCACACTGAAGGTGAACTGATAACAGGGGTGATGTGTTTGTGTGTGAGGATGTGAGAAAGAACAGAGTGTGTGTGTGTGTGTGTGTGTGTGTGTGTGTGTGTGTGTGTGTGTGTGTGTGTGTGTGAGAAAGAGAACATGCAGACATGCCGTGTCACTCTCTGTGTGTGTGTGTGTAAACAGCGAGCTGACTCGAGCTGGTCTCTGACCGCAGCCCTGAAGTTCCCTGTTTGGTTTGTTGTATGGATCTGCTGTTGCTAGGAGGAGCTCATAGGTGGATGGCGCTGTCACGACTGTGGTTCGAACCTCAAGGTTTTGTTTGCCCCGTTTACCCGGACACCTTCACTCGTTACATCCTTCCCACATCTGAGGACCACTCACAGCGCGTGTGTGGCTTTATGTCAGTCATATTCGTTCTTACGCAACGTTTTCCACCCTCGCTTCATCAACAGGCTGTTTCTGTTACTCTGCATGTACAACTGATATATGTAAATGAGCCCTGGTCTGATTGGCTTGGATACTATAGATACAATAGCAACACCCATAGCATCCATTTAGCAGCAACTTCAGAAACCTAAGCAACCACCTAGCAACACCCACGGCAACCATCTACCAGCCACCTCAGATACCTAAGCAACCACCTAGCAACACCCACAGCAACCACCTGGGATACCATAGCAACCACCTTGCAAACTCCTTGGAAGTCACCTGGAATAAAAGGTCAAACCTAACATCCCCCTATTTACCACGTTGAACTCTATAGCAACCAACTGTGTTACCACTGCAACTCCCTAACAACCACCTGGCATGACATAGCGACCACCTATCAAACACTGTGCAGTCACCTGGGATGCCAAAAGAACCCCCTATCAATCCATGTAGTGACCACCTGGGATACCACAACAACCGCATAGCAACCCCTGTAGCAACCACCTAGCAACCTCTCTAGCAGCCACCTGGGATACCATAGCGACCACCTAGCATCTCCGTAACAACCACATGGATTCCAAAGCAATCACCTAACAACCTCCCTAGCAACCACCTGGCATACTAAAGCAACCACTAAGCATCCCCTTTACAAGACCTAGGATACCATAGAAATCAACTAGCAAACTCCCTAGCAGCCAACCGGGATACCATAGCAATCTCCTGTAGCAACCACCTGAGGTGTCACAGCAAGTACTTAGCACCCCTTTAACAAGCACCTGGGGTAGCATAACAATCACCTAGCAACCTTCCTGACAACCACCTGAGATGAACACCATATTAAGAAAAAAAAACTCTGTTGATAAATCAAATGAGGTGTTATTTCATTTGGGATACACACAATTATATACATACAAAATTAAATTAAATCTGTCTTCTGGATACTGTTAGAACTACTGTCTATAGTACTCAACCAGCAAAAACACATCCAGTATAAAAACATCTATTAGCAATTTAATAAACATTTTCTGTTTTAGGGCCTGACTGATTATTTCTAGGTTGGATTAACTGAGTATTACCGGCTTGCTGATTTTCACTGACTCCTGCTGTGCCAATGTGACTTCAATGCTGACAATGACCCACCACCCAAATATTATCTACTCTGTGGGGGTCCTGAGAACAGGGTAATAAAGTATACAGAGAATCAGATGAACTACAGTCTGTAAGTGTAGCTCCTGTATGGTCAGCGGAGCTGATATAATAGACACATATAATGTGTGAGTATATTATATATATATATATATATATATATATATATATATATATATATATATATATATATATATATATATATATATATATATATATATATATGCACTACATCAACAGATATATAACAAAGTATACAGAGAAACATCTGAGCATCTGAGCATCAGGATGAGTAGCGATGCATAGTTCCTACTGTACAAGCATCTGGAGGCAGTGCTATAATCTGGAAGAGCATGTTTGCTTTTTCCAAATGTTGTGTTATTATTCTTTTTGTGTTTCATTTTCCTCTTTTAATAATTTATTCACTTATTTTTTATACTGAATACAAAATGTTACAGTTAAATAAGGACAACATCATGATCTAGATGATTGTAAATCTAATAGAACAGACTCTGGCTGTAGGATCACAGCTGAAGCACATGCAGCTTTTTTGATTAGGCGGCCTTGAGGTGCACGCGGGTGTCGACGCTCAGACCTTGAAGCAGCCTGTTTGGAAGCTCCTCGCTGCTGGAACGTTCTTTCCGATCATGTTTCTCAGCCGCAGATAAACAGGAAGATGAGCCTCGAAACTGTTTCTAGGAAGAGCTTTGCAGAACTTAAGCGTTAACCTTAAACCTAGTTAGAACCCTGGGACTGTCGCAGCAGACGTCATACGTTGCCATGGCAGACGTTGTTTAGTAATAAGACGAAACTGAACAACTCTAATACTTCGTTGGGTCACCTTTGACTTTTATAATGACATGCACTGGCAGTGGCACTGACCCCATAACCTTATGCAACATCACCACAGTCATTTCCATCCACAGGTCAATACATCGGTGGCCTAGATCTTGTATTGACAGTGAGCTACTGTGTAAAGTCTACTCTAGCATATCCCAAAGGCCTCAGATGGGGATTAAGGTCAGGACTTGTGGTGGTCAGTTCATGTGTGAAGATGATTCCTTAAATTTCACAATCTGAGCCTAAAGCATCTTGACGTCCTGTAATATGAGCAATGGTAACCTACAATAGAAACCACCTAGCAACCTTCTTGCAGCCACCTCAGATACCTAAGCAACCACCTTGCAACCCTCGCAGCAACCACCTGGAATACTATCCTAACAACCTAGTATTCTCCTGACAAGCCCCTGGAATACCATAGCAACCAACCAGGCATCCCCACCTGGAATACTATAACAACCAACTAGCATTGCCTAACCATCAGCTGGGATACCATGGCGAACACGTAGGATATTATGGCAACCACCTGGGATACTATAGCAACCACCTAGCATCCTCTATCCACTATTGGGTATACCATGGCAACCACTTGAGATTTTATAGTAACTATCAGTAATAGCATAGCAACCCCCTAGCACCCCCTAACCAGAACCTGGGATACCATGGCAACCACCTGGGAAATCCTAGCAACCAGCTGGCAACCCCCATGGTGACCATGTGAGATACTGTCCCAATAACCTAGCATTCTTCTGTCAACCACTTGGAAATCCATAGCAATCACTTAGCATCCCCTGCAGCAACCACATGCACACCAACCACCTGGAATACCTAAGCAACCACATGACATCCTTTTTAGCAACCCACAGGGATACCATGGCAACTACTTGGAAAGTCTGAGCAACCTGCGCAGCAACCACCTAGGATACGGTAGCAACCATTTATCATCCCCTAACCACCAACTGGGACACCATAGCAACCACCTGGGAAATCCTAGCAACCACCTAGTTACTATAGCAACCATCTAGCAATCCTCATGGCAGCCACCTGGGATACTATCCTGACAACCTAGCACTCCCCTAACAACCACCTGGAACACCATAGTAACCGCACAGCGAGCCCTAGCAACCATTTGGAAACTGCCTAAGCAGCACAACCACCATACATTTACTGCATACAGTTACATGGGAGGAGACCAGAGAGACAGTAAGAAGTTCTAATGGCACAACACTGTCTCCTCCGAGGTTAATAACACAGTGGGTGGGTGATATGAGAAGGTGGTCTGAGGTTAATAACACAGTGGGTGGGTGATATGAGAAGGTGGTCTGAGGTTAATAACTCAGTGGGTGTGTGATATGAGAAGGTGGTCTGAGGTTAATAACACAGTGGGTGGGTGATATGAGAAGGTGGTCTGAGGTTAATAACACAGTGGGTGGGTGATATGAGAAGGTGGTCTGAGGTTACTTATGGAGACATGTTTAATTACTCTGTACTCTCGGAAGGTGTAGACGGTTCAGTAATGAAAAACTATAAAAGTACTGAAGCGTATCAGTACCTGCACAGTGGGAAGGTGGGCGTGTCCTCCTACACACAGACGGTGAGTTAATATTTCTGAAAGCCGGTTAAACTCAAGTCCAGCAGCTGCCCGAGCCACTCTGCGTGGGTGTTAGTTACAGTCCAGATAGCCTAGCGCGGTGGACACTGATCAGAAAACAGTTACTGAACTGATAGACTCACCAGCACCGACACGTCTGCTTCCTCAGAGCTTCATAGTCGAGACATTTCTCTGGATAAGGAAGCTCTGGTGCTGGTTCTCCTCCACAGAATGGTAAGAGCAGACATACGGAGGTTTGGGTGGAGGTTTTAAATTTAGAGCTTCAGTCAGAGACGCAGGTGGTCTTCTTTGGAAGGCGGCCACCCCAACACTCTGACCTTTATGTACTGTGTTCGTAACTCTGTTGTTCAAGCCAAGTTTTCATCTTCTTCCAATTACTGACTCCCTCTAACTGAACATGTTATGCTGTTCATTTTATATATTTGTTGTTGTTTTGCTTGTAATCAGTATAAACGTATCCGCGGTCCCACCGGAAGTTCTAACACCAAGTAAACAAAGATGGCCGCCCCAGTGTTGGAAAATAGCATGAATAGTACCTGTAAGTTAAAGGTTCCTCTGGTTTGATAAAAGTAAACATGGGTTACGGTACAGAGTCTGACTTACATGTTTAGCTTTACATGCTTTTACATCCATAGATGCAGCCACACTGACTGCCTAACAGAGCCCGTTTATATCAGACTGAACGATCTTCTCTGTGAGCTTCTAAACACTAAACAGTTCAGTCTGCTTGCGCTGGTACTGTATACACTTGGCCCGAGTTGAAAGGTTGACGGACAAAGCAACATTATTTATAACGTTATTTATAACTTGTCAGAGTTTAATAAACACTCAGCTGCAGAAGAGAAAAGAAACAAACAGCGAATTTGAGATTTTCTGTTAACCCCGTATGACCCGGCTTATTTACTTATACAGTAACCACATCAACTACAATACAAACAAGTTTAAGTTCAAAGCATGTAATAAAACTTTGAGGGCTTTACACGAATAGTTCATCTTCAAGTACCACCAGTACGTAAGAACTTTAGGATGTGCTGGTTTATTCTTCCCAGCAACCACCTGGGATACCATAGCAACCACCTGGAATACCATAGCAACAACCTGGCAGCTTCTTGTATCTACTATGAATTATTCAGTTTATAGGATAAACGATTCAGCATCAACTATACATTTTTCAGTATCTACTATGAAGTTTTCAGTAACTATTATAAATTACTCAATGTCTACTATAAATTATTCATTTTCTATTATGAACGTTTCAGCATGTACTTTAAAGTATTCAGTATCTACTATAAAGTATTTAGTATCTTAAATGAATTATTCATTACCTAATATGACTTTTTCAGCATCTTATATGAATTATTCAGTATCTACTATAAATGTTTCAGTATGTACTATAAAATATTCAGTATCTGAAATGAATTATTCAGTATCTGCTATAAATGTTTCAGTATGTACTATAAAGTATTCAGTATCTGAAATGAATTATTCAGTATCTAATGGGACTTTTTCAGCATCTTATATGAATTATTCAGTATCTACTATAAATGTTTCAGTATGTACTATAAAATATTCAGTATCTGAAATGAATTATTCAGTATCTACTATAAATGTTTCAGTATGTACTATATAGTATTCAGTATCTGATATGAATTATTCAATATCTACTATAAATGTTTCAGTATGTACTATAAAGTATTCAGTATCTGATATGAATTATTCAGTATCTACTATAAATGTTTCAGTATGTGCTATAAAGTATTCAGTATCTGATATGAATTATTTCGTATCTACTATGAATCATTCAGTATGTACTAAAAGTATTCAGTATCTGATATGAATTATTTAGTATCTACTATGAATCATTCAGTATGTGCTATAAAGTATTCAGTATCTGATATGAATCATTCAGTGTGTCCTATAAAATATTCAGTATCTGATATGAATTATTCAGTATCTACTATATATGTTTCAGTATGTGCAACAAAGTATTCATTATCTACTATGAATTATTCAGTATCCACTATAAATGTTTCAGTATGTACTATAAAGTATTCAGTATCTAATATGAATCATTCAGTGTCTACTATAAGCTTTTCTGTTAACCACGTATGAGCCGGCTTATACATTTATACAGTAACCACAGGAACTACAATAGAAACCCGTTTAAGTTCAAAGCATGTAATAAAAGTTTGAGGGCTTTACAGGAACAGTTCATCTTCAAGTATGTAAGAACTTTAGGACGTGCTGGTTTATTCTGAGGTCACTGGCACTTAGAAATATAGTGACCTTTCATCTACAAATCAGATATAGTAATAAACCCAGAGTCCTTGGCCTTTCTGGTGTCGTAGGTGGACGTGGGCTGACCCTTACTCACAGTGACCTTAGCAGAGAAGTCGTTTCTAAGAAAAGAAAAAAGAAATATGAAAAACAACTTACTTTTTTTTATCATGGTGGCAGTTCTAGGATGATCGGTCATGCACACTGAGTCACCCATGACGAGCGTGTACACTGACCATGACGGCCCTGATGTAAGCAGTCCTGCTTCACTCCCGCTGGACCCACATGCAGAACCGCAGGATCGTGTTGTTGCTCCTTTTTAGTCCTGTTCTGCAGGAGAACGAGCTGAAAATAGGCCAGAAACACCAAAACAGCCCGCCGCAGGTCGGGGGCTTCCCACTGCTGGGAGGGGGCGCTGTGCCCTCGTGTCCTGCTTATAATTCAGAGACAGTTTACATCTTAAACTCCAGGTTAATCATTCAATTTCTAATATGCAGCCTGCGCAGTAACTAACACATGTTATTCAATATCTATACAATAATTGAATCCATAATTACTATTATCTAATATTAATGATTCAAAAACTAGTATTAACTATTCAGTTTCCACCAGTGTTTACTATGCATTGTGTAGTAACTATTATTTAGTACTTTATTATTCAATATCTACTATGACTTATTCAGTAACCATTATAGAATTACTCTGTATATAGTATTATCATTTAATAACCACTACAAGTTATTCAGCATCTAGTATAAAATATTTATTAACAACTATAAAATATTTACTATTTAATATGAATTATTCAGTTTCCACCATGAATTACTCAGTGTCTAATATGCATTGTGTATTAAATATTATTTAGTACATTATTATTTAATATTTACTAGTAATTATTTAGTAACCAGAAGTATTTAGTATTTAATATGAATTATTCAGCATCTACTATGAATTTCAGTATGTGCTATAAAGAAGCTGGGATACAATCCCAACAAATTCCCAAGCATCTTCTAACCACAATCATTTGGAATACCATAGCAATATCTTAGCATCCTTTCCAGCAATAACTTGGGATACCATAGCAATCACATAGCATTCTCTCCAGCAACTACCTGGGATACGATAGCAACCACCTGGAATACCATAGCAACAACCTGGCAGCTTCTTGTATCTACTATGAATTATTCAGTTTATAGAATGAACAATTCAGCGTCTCTTATAAATTATTCAGAATCTACTAAGAAGTTTCAGTAACTTTTATTTTCAGTATGGACTATAAAGTATTCAGTATCTAATATGAATTATTCAGTATCTACTATGAATCATTCAGTATGTACTATAAAGTACTCAGTATCTGGTATGAATTATTCAGTATCTACTATGAATCATTCAGTATGTACTATAAAGTATTCAGTATCTGGTATGAATTATTCAGTATGTACTATAAAGTTCTCAGTTTTTTATATGAATTATTCAGTGTCTACTATAAAATATTTTGTATCTGATATGAATTATTCAGTATCTACTATGAATCATTCAGTATGTACTATAAAGTATTCAGTATCTGGTATGAATTATTCAGTATGTACTATAAAGTTTTCAGTTTTTTATATGAATTATTCAGTGTCTACTATAAAATATTTAGTATCTGACATGAATTATTCAGTATGTACTATAAAGTATCCAGTATTTGATATGAATTATTCAGTGTCTACTATTAATTATTCAGTTTCTACCATGAATTATTCAGTATCTACTATAAAGTATTGAGTATCTGATATGAATTATTCAGTATGTACTATAAATTATTTAGCATCTGATATGAATTATTCAGTATGTACTATGAATTATTCAGTATCTGATATGAATTATTCAGTATGTACTATAAAGTATTTAGTATTTGATATGAATTAATCAGTTTCTATTATAAATTAATCAGTATCTACTATGAATTATTTTGTTTGTACTATAAAGTATTCAGTATCTGATATGAACTATTCAGTATCTACTATAAAGTATTCAGTATCTGATATGAATTATTCAGTATGTTATGAATTATTGAGTATCTACTATAAATTATTCAGTATCTACTATGAAGTATTCAGTATCTGATATGAATTATTCAGTATGTTATGAATTATTGAGTATCTACTATAAATTATTCAGTATCTACTATGAAGTATTCAGTATCTGATATGAATTATTTAGGATCTACTATGAATTATTTAGTTTCTACCATGAATTATTCAGTACTAAACAGACTAAGGGAGGAGGGTAGCTATTATTAATAGTTATAAACACAGTGAATAAGGTGATTAATGCAGTAAGAGCTGTAAACAGTGACTCTGAACATATTTTGGTTGTGATTGTGATTAATTTGGTTGTAGTGTCACTTACGAGTCATCAGTTTATCACGCTGACCTTTCAGCCTGTGACCTGAGGCAGAGATACGCCCCACCTGCACGCTGAAAACACCACACTTATCTGTGAGCACACGAGGAGCTGACCACTGTTTATAATACTCAAAACACACCAGACATCGGACCACGCGCTCGGCCTTGAGGGCTGACGAGCGCACGGGCAGGAAAACACGCTGCAGTCAACTCGAGATTTTACAGATCTGAAATTTGTGATATGTCTCAGTTTAACTCTCAGAGATCTGGGGGGTGGGGGTGGGGCTGAGGGGGTCCGCGGAGCATTGCTCACGGCTGCTCGCGCTCACGGTGTGTTATTGCTCTGCGGTTAGAACCAGAAACTCAAGCTGCAGGAATGATAGCAGCCGTGGAGAGAGAAGTATTAACACAGGCAGATTATCAATATGTTCCCACCAGCAAGGAACCAAAGCAGGGGTCACCTGCCGTCCAGGGGTCCGGCGTTTGGTGTGGACCTGGGTCACTGTGTCTTAGTGTCTATACAGTGATGCCTAAAGGTTTCCATACAAGTAACAAGAACCCAATTAAACAAATGAGACTAAACTATTATACCTGCTCATTAAGATCCAGTCTTTCATATCTGTGAGGGTAAACATAGGTATACCACCCGTATGTAGGTGGTCCTGTATTTAAGTCTGATCTTCAGAACACGTGATGGTGAAAGTGAATCAGCACCAACACCTCAGAACCTCAGAACATCAGCTGTTAGCACTCATCAGGCTGCAAAGCATTACAGAACCATCTCTACAGAGTTCCGACTCCACAGTCACACCGATTGTGCTGGACCCTTGTTGCCCCCTCTGGAGTGATCCACCAACAAAGATCACTCCAAGAGCAAAGCGTGGAATAATCTGTGAGGTCATCAAAGAAGCCAGGGTCACTTCAAAGCGGTCCAAAGGGACACACACTGTAAACACCGCTGTGTGTCAGAGCTCTGTAAGCACGGGCGCTCTGACTCAGTAGGTGGGTCAGTAGTCAGTAGGTGGTGAGTCGTCGGCCCAGTACTTTGGAAAGTGGTGGCTCATGGCCCACTGACCCCTGTGGTTCCGGTGGTCCTGAATCAGACCACCTGAATAATCAAACCTTTATTCAAAGAGTGAATCTCCCAGTCTGAGAGCGGACCTCCCTCTCTTTCTATACCTCTCTCTCCACCTCACTCTCTCTTTCTCAGTCTCTCTCTCTCTCTCTCTCTCTTTACATCTCTCTCCACCTCTCTCTCTCTTTACATCTTTATCTCTCTTTCTATACCTCTCTCTCCACCTCACTCTCTCTTTCTCAGTCTCTATCTCTCTCTCTCTCTTTACATCTCTCTCCACCTCTCTCTCTCTTTACATCTTTATCTCTCTTTCTATACCTCTCTCTCTCTCTCTTTACATATTTATCTCTCTTTCTATACCTCTCTCTCCACCTCACTCTCTCTTTCTCAGTCTCTATCTCTCTCTCTCTCTTTACATCTCTCTCCACCTCTCTCTCTCTTTACATCTTTATCTCTCTTTCTATACCTCTCTCTCTCTCTCTTTACATATTTATCTCTCTTTCTATACCTCTCTCTCCACCTCACTCTCTCTTTCTCAGTCTCTATCTCTCTCTCTCTCTTTACATCTCTCTCCACCTCTCTCTCTCTTTACATCTTTATCTCTCTTTCTCAGTCTCTATCTCTCTCTCTCTCTTTACATTTCTCTCCACCTCTCTGTCTCTTTACATCTTTATCTCTCTTTCTATACCTCTCTCTCTCTCTCTTTACATCTTTATCTCTCTTTCTATACCTCTCTCTCTCTTTACATCTTTATCTCTCTTTCTATACCTCTCTCTCCACCTCACTCTCTCTTTCTCAGTCTCTATCTCTCTCTCTCTCTTTACATCTCTCTCCACCTCTCTCTCTCTTTACATCTTTATCTCTCTTTCTATACCTCTCTCTCTCTTTACATATTTATCTCTCTTTCTATACCTCTCTCTCCACCTCACTCTCTCTTTCTCAGTCTCTATCTCTCTCTCTCTCTTTACATCTCTCTCCACCTCTCTCTCTCTTTACATCTTTATCTCTCTTTCTATACCTCTCTCTCTCTCTCTTTACATATTTATCTCTCTTTCTATACCTCTCTCTCCACCTCACTCTCTCTTTCTCAGTCTCTATCTCTCTCTCTCTCTTTACATCTCTCTCCACCTCTCTCTCTCTTTACATCTTTATCTCTCTTTCTCAGTCTCTATCTCTCTCTCTCTCTTTACATTTCTCTCCACCTCTCTGTCTCTTTACATCTTTATCTCTCTTTCTATACCTCTCTCTCTCTCTCTTTACATCTTTATCTCTCTTTCTATACCTCTCTCTCTCTTTACATCTTTATCTCTCTTTCTATACCTCTCTCTCCACCTCACTCTCTCTTTCTCAGTCTCTATCTCTCTCTCTCTCTTTACATCTCTCTCCACCTCTCTCTCTCTTTACATCTTTATCTTTCTTTCTATACCTCTCTCTCTCTCTCTTTACATATTTATCTCTCTTTCTATACCTCTCTCTCCACCTCACTCTCTCTTTCTCAGTCTCTATCTCTCTCTCTCTCTTTACATCTCTCTCCACCTCTCTCTCTCTTTACATCTTTATCTCTCTTTCTATACCTCTCTCTCTCTCTCTTTACATATTTATCTCTCTTTCTATACCTCTCTCTCCACCTCACTCTCTCTTTCTCAGTCTCTATCTCTCTCTCTCTCTTTACATCTCTCTCCACCTCTCTCTCTCTTTACATCTTTATCTCTCTTTCTCAGTCTCTATCTCTCTCTCTCTCTTTACATTTCTCTCCACCTCTCTGTCTCTTTACATCTTTATCTCTCTTTCTATACCTCTCTCTCTCTCTCTTTACATCTTTATCTCTCTTTCTATACCTCTCTCTCTCTTTACATCTTTATCTCTCTTTCTATACCTCTCTCTCCACCTCACTCTCTCTTTCTCAGTCTCTATCTCTCTCTCTCTCTTTACATCTCTCTCCACCTCTCTCTCTCTTGACATCTTTATCTCTCTTTCTATCTCTCTCTTTCTCAGTCTCTACCTCTCTCTTTACATCTCTCTCTTTACATCTCTCTCCAACTCTCTCTCTCTTTACATATTTATCTCTCTTTCTATCCCTCTCTCTCCACCTCACTCTCTCTTTCTCAGTCTCTATCTCTCTCTCTCTTTACATCTCTCTCCACCTCTCTCTCTCTTTACATCTTTATCTCTCTTTCTATACCTCTCTCTCCACCTCACTCTCTCTTTCTCAGTCTCTCTCTCTCTCTCTCTCTTTACATTTCTCTCCACCTCTCTCTCTCTTTACATCTTTATCTCTCTTTCTATACCTCTCTCTCTCTCTCTTTACATTTCTCTCCACCTCTCTCTCTCTTTACATCTTTATCTCTCTTTCTATACCTCTCTCTCTCTCTCTTTACATTTCTCTCCACCTCTCTCTCTCTTTACATCTCTCTCCACCTCTCTCTCTTTACATCTTTATCTCTCTTTCTATCTCTCTCTTTCTCAGTCTCTATCTCTCTCTTTACATCTCTCTCCACATCTCTCTCTCTTTACATCTCTCTTTACATCTCTCTCCAACTCTCTCTCTCTCTTTACATCTCTCTCCACCTCTCTCTCTTTACATCTTTATCTCTCTTTCTATCTCTCTCTTTCTCAGTCTCTATCTCTCCCGCTCTTTGCATCTCTCTTTACATCTCTCTCCACCCCTCTCTCTCTTTACATCTCTCTCCACCTCTCTCTCTTTACATCTCTCTCCACCTCTCTCTCTTTACATCTCTCTCCACCCCTCTCTCTCTTTACATCTCTCTCCACCTCTCTCTCTCTAGCTCTCTCTCTTTACATCTCTCTCCACCCCTCTCTCTCTTTACATCTCTCTCCACCTCTCTCTCTCTACCCCTCTCTCTTTACATCTCTCTCCACCCCTCTCTCTCTTTACATCTCTCTCCACCTCTCTCTCTCTTTACATCTCTCTCCACCTCTCTCTCTCTTTACATCTCTCTCCACCTCTCTCTCTACTTCTCTTTCTCTCTTTACATCTCTCTCCACCCCTCTCTCTCTTTACATCTCTCTCCACCCCTCTCTCTCTTTACATCTCTCTCCACCTCTCTCTCTTTACATCTCTCTCTACCTCTCTCTCTCTTTACATCTCTCTCCACCTCTCTCTCTTTACATCTCTCTCTACCTCTCTCTCTCTACCTCTTTACAGTCTTTACAGTGTATTACAGTCTATATATATATTATACACATGTACATACGTACACACCCATGCACATTTCACCCCTCCTCCCCCCCCCACCCCCCACCAACACACACAGAGAAACATTAGTTCGTAACTTCTTCTTAGCCTCCGGGAGAAAACACACAATCACATGTGGGCAAAAAACAAAAGAGAGAGAGAGAGAGAGAGAGAGAGAGAGAGGGAGGGAGAGAGGGTGATAGGGAGAGAGGTAGAGAGACAGTGAGGGAGAGAGGGTGATAGGGAGAGAGAGAGAGAGAAAGACAAAATATATGAGCAAAACACAAAAAATATGAAGCACAAAGGAAGCATGTAGTGTGACAGAGAGGGGCGGAGAGAGAGAGAGAGAGAGAGAGAGAGAGAGAGAGAGATTAGAATAAGCTGTGGTTAGATATGGAGAGCAATCCGTTCCTCTGTTTAATATCGGGAGGTTTGGGTGGTGCGGGCCGGAGACGTGGATCAGCCTGCTGCTGTAATAAAGGCCGGAGCCGCAGGTTATTTGTGAGCGGACTGACGCCGCCCAGCAGCGGATATTATCATCAGCTCAGAACTGTTCACCCCCCATCTGACTTTATAAACAGAGAGAGAGAGAGAGAGAGAGAGAGAGAGAGAGAGAGAGAGAGAGAGAGACAGAGAGAGAGAGACAGAGAAATAGATACAAAGCAAAACTGTTGTGGCCGGAAAAAAAAAGAGATGGATGGAAAAAGGAGAGAGAGAGACTAATAAGCACTGTCTGTACTTCATTCATTCAGAGTGACCGTCGCCCCCTACGCTTCCTGTAGTGTATTATAGTCTGTCAGAGTGACCGTCGCCCCCTACGCTTCCTGTAGTGTATTACAGTCTGTCAGAATGACCGTCGCCCCCTACGCTTCCTGTAGTGTATTACAGTCTGTCAGAATGACCGTCGCCCTCTACGCTTCCTGTAGTGTATTACAGTCTGTCAGAATGACCGTCGCCCCCTACGCTTCCTGTAGTGTATTACAGTCTGTCAGAATGACCGTCGCCCCCTACGCTTCCTGTAGTGTATTACAGTCTGTCAGAACCACCGTCGCCCCCTACGCTTCCTGTAGTGTATTACAGTCTGTCAGAACGTCCGTCGCCCCCTACGCTTCCTGTAGTGTATTACAGTCTGTCAGAATGACTGTCGCCCCCTACGCTTCCTGTAGTGTATTACAGTCTGTCAGAAAGACCGTCGCCCCCTACGCTTCCTGTAGTGTATTACAGTCTGTCAGAACGTCCGTCGCCCCCTACACTTCCTGTAGTGTATTACAGTCTGTCAGAATGACTGTCGCCCCCTACGCTTCCTGTAGTGTATTACAGTCTGTCAGAACGACCGTCGCCCCCTACGCTTCCTGTAGTGTATTACAGTCTGTCAGAATGACCGTTGCCCCCTACGCTTCCTGTAGTGTATTACAGTCTGTCAGAACCACCGTCGCCCCCTACGCTTCCTGTAGTGTATTACAGTCTGTCAGAACCACCGTCGCCCCCTATGCTTCCTGTAGTGTATTACAGTCTGTCAGAACCACCGTCGCCCCCTATGCTTCCTGTAGTGTATTACAGTCTGTCAGAACGTCCGTCGCCCCCTACGCTTCCTGTAGTGTATTACAGTCTGTCAGAACGTCCGTCGCCCCCTACGCTTCCTGTAGTGTATTACAGTCTGTCAGATAAACTGTGTGGATCATATGAACATGCAAACAATACATTGACAAAAGTGTAGCCCAAGAGTGACATATAGATTGAAATCTCTCTGAAAATCGACTGTCTTCTGGTTTAGGACCAGGTCTAAAATGTTTAGCACTCTTAAAGCGTACTCAAAGGTGAAGATTTCTAGGTTAAAGGTCATTCCAGTGTCAGGCCTCTGTTCTTTTCTCTAGCCTTGTTTTTTACTCCTATTTAACAGGACATGTTGCGTATTTGTAGTTTGCTGGAATCCCAAAACATACACGCCGTTTCCGCTCAGCCCTCAGCGCATGTACACTGATTACAGAACAGCCTGCAGGCTCTGCTGTTTAACACATCAGGACAGTGAATCATCTCTGATGTGTAAATCTCAGGGCCGTCGGCAGAACTGGGACACAAGCACTCAAAACAATGAGAGTCATACGGCTTAATGACTAACAAGGACCCCGTTAGTGCAGGCTGTGTGTATATGAACGCGAGTAATGATCACTTTCAGGGGACCCAGCACCCTCAGGTCGAAGAAAACTTCCAGACGTAGAAGTTTTGGATTTCCAGACGTAGAAGTGTGACTGGTCACTCCAGAGAACACGTCTCTACAACTGTAGAGTCCAGTGTTGGCGTGCTTTACACCACTGCATCCAATGCATTGTTCTTGGTGATGTAAGGCTTGGATGCAGCTGCTCGGCCATGGAGACCCATTCCATGAAGCTCTCTACGCTCTGTTCTTGAGCTGATCTGAAGACCACATGAAGTTTGGAGGTCTGTAGTGATTGACTCTGTAGAAAGTTGGTGAGCTCTGTGCTCTATGCTCCTCAGCATCCGCTGACCTGCTCTGTCATTGTACGTGTTCTACCACTTGGTGTCTGAGTTGCTGTCGTTCTCAATCACTTCCACTTTGTTAGAACACCACTGACAGTCCACTGTGGAATATTTAGTAGTGAGGACTGGGGATCTTTCAGAGTCACTATTTACAAGACTGCTACAAGATTCCTTTTGAGATTATTTCCTATTTATATGATTGAAGTTAGCAATATTCAGCTAAGATGTACGGTTAGCTGCTAGGCTAATTGTAACTGTAGCCCCGTTCAGCTGGGATTTCGAGGGCTTCAGCGATTTCTGTCCACCTTTTTTCCTTTTCCACTCTGTCGTGGTGTAAATGGTAAGATACATCAAATAGGCACTCTTGCTCACTCCATAGCCCACTCCACAGCCCACTCCACAGCTCACTCCACAGCTCACTTCACAGCTTCACCAGTTTCTCCTCCTTTTATACAGTCCAGGAGAACCACAATTTCCAAACCCTCGCCGGACTCCCCTCCATGTCTAACTTCTTTACCCGCCATACCATAAAATCGCTTGAAAATCGTTTGGCGTAAGGTCAGCACAACGTGTGTAGAAGCAGTCTGCAGGTTCAGGTGCTTGGTTTTATACACCTGTGGCCATGCAAGTGACTGGAACACCTGACTTCAAATGATTTAGATGAGAGAGTGAACAATTTTGGCAGGACAGTGTATCAGTTCTAGCCTTAAGTAAACAAACAAGGAATTATCTAATAAATGCAAAACTTTGAAGTGGTACTCATGTCCAGCTGTCCAGTGATGGGCACATTTGATTAAGGCATGTCGAGTACATCACTAAATACAGTGCAATGTTATAGAAGGACCTCACAATTAAAAACATGGAAGAAAGCTGAACACACACTAGCGTACATCTGTCTAACCGAGAAAGGCCAAAGCAGCAGTCGACTAAAGGCTGAGGTTCTTCAGTTCTTTACCATTAAAGTCCCCCCCCACACACACACACACACCACCCCCCACCCCAACACACATCTGCAAGTTTCAATCACACGGCTCGAACCACAACAAAACAAATACACAGTCTATGATCTCTCACACAGGAACCAACGGACTATGTGTGTGTGTGCATGTGCTCTATGTGTGTGTATGTGTGTGTGTGTGTGTTGTGGATGGGGCTGGCAGATGTGTAACAAACTAATAATAAACAGACACATTTTTAACCGCAGACCCTCGAAACCATTAACCCTTAGCTGTTTAGAGCGATTATTGCTGTTTGCCATGCAACTTAAACGCAATTATGCAATGATGTAATTAGTCATGCAGCCAGTTACACAACAGAATTACACTCACGTTCAATTTACCTTCAACGAGGTCGGGTTCGAGTCCGAGCGTCGGCTTATTTCTGTTTGTTTTTGTGGCAAAAGATGACAAAAACAAGGCTGTACATACAGTGTAGCACTAAGAACACTGTTCTGATGGAGAACCAGCTGTTTATGTAGTACAGGAAAGGGTTCCACTACTCTTTAAAGAACCCATATGCTGTACTTCAGTATGGTCCACCTAGAGGAGATCTCCTCAGGCCAAGGTCCGGACCGTCATCATCTCTAGCGTGTGTTCTGATTCAGTGGTGTGTTCTGTTTACTGAAGTAGTCTAGTATTAGCATCTTATACCATCAGCTACTGAAACACCAACACATCACACATACCATTCAGTATATTTCAGTATATTTCAGTGAGAGAAGTGAGCTCTTGGTCGTCCAGCCAGGACTTTAAATCTGGGCTGAAACTGTGTTAGGACCATTCTCACACTCATATGAGATATGGTTCTGTGGTTCTTTAATCTACACAAAGTAGATTAAAGGTCTCTGTGAAACTTTCAGTTTAAGATGATCTGCTTTAACCAGCACACAGTGATCCACTCACACAGCATGGCTGCTACTTCCAGTCACTGTTGAGGTTGTGGTGCTAATAAAGGTGGAGCTGCTCGTCTCTTCAGTCTCTTCAGTGTTGAACGCTGAGCTGAAGCTGCTCCATGTTGTGCGAGTGTTGGAGAAAGTGTCCGGAGTGAAACGTACAGACTGCAGAGTTAAAGTTCAGGATTCTGTTAAAGATGTTCTTGTTTTGGGAATTCTCCGTTCCACCTTAAACGGTGCTGTGGTTCCATTCAGGCGTCTGTACGAGCTGCAGTGTTTAAGGTGGAACATTAGATGAAGAATGTGGAGAAGAGGAACTTCAGGCTGGTTTAAAGATGAACATGGAGCTCTGACAGTTGGGTTGTTTGTTGGGAAGGAATGAAAAGTGGTGACGTTTCCCTTCACAGCCTGGAACGCTGGATTTCTCCACCACCGTTCTGGTTGGTGTTGTGGTTGTGTGTAAATTTTCTGGTTGGTGTTGTGGTTGTGTGTAAATGTTCTGGTTGCTGGTTGGTGTTGTGGTTGTGTGTAAATGTTCTGGTTGCTGGTTGGTGTTGTGGTTGTGTGTAAATGTTCTGGTTGCTGGTTGTTGTTGTGGTTGTGTGTAAATGTTCTGGTTGCTGGTTGGTGTTGTGGTTGTGTGTAAATGTTCTGGTTGCTGGTTGTTGTTGTGGTTGTGTGTAAATGTTCTGGTTGCTGGTTGGTGTTGTGGTTGTGTGTAAATGTTCTGGTTGCTGGTTGTTGTTGTGGTTGTGTGTAAATGTTCTGGTTGCTGGTTGGTGTTGTGGTTGTGTGTAAATGTTCTGGTTGGTGTTGTGGTTGTGTGTAAATGTTCTGGTTGCTGGTTGGTGTTGTGGTTGTGTGTAAATGTTCTGGTTGGTGTTGTGGTTGTGTGTAAATGTTCTGGTTGGTGTTGTGGTTGTGTGTAAATGTTCTGGTTGGTGTTGTGGTTGTGTGTAAATGTTCTGGTTGGGTGTTGTGGTTGTGTGTAAATGTTCTGGTTGTTGTTGTGGTTGTGTGTAAATGTTCTGGTTGGTGTTGTTGTGGTTGTGTGTAAATGTTCTGGCTGGTGTTGTGGTTGTGTGTAAATGTTCTGGTTGTTGTTGTGGTTGTGTGTAAATGTTCTGGTTGGTGTTGTTGTGGTTGTGTGTAAATGTTCTGGTTGCTGGTTGTTGTTGTGGTTGTGTGTAAATGTTCTGGTTGCTGGTTGTTCTTGTGGTTGTGTGTAAATGTTCTGGTTGCTGGTTGGTGTTGTGGTTGTGTGTAAATGTTCTGGTTGCTGGTTGTTGTGGTTGTGTGTAAATGTTCTGGTTGCTGGTTGGTGTTGTGGTTGTGTGTAAATGTTCTGGTTGCTGGTTGGTGTTGTGGTTGTGTGTAAATGTTCTGGTTGGTGTTGTGGTTGTGTGTAAATGTTCTGGTTGCTGGTTGGTGTTGTGGTTGTGTGTAAATGTTCTGGTTGGTGTTGTGGTTGTGTGTAAATGTTCTGGTTGGTGTTGTGGTTGTGTGTAAATGTTCTGGTTGCTGGTTGGTGTTGTGGTTGTGTGTAAATGTTCTGGTTGGTGTTGTGGTTGTGTGTAAATGTTCTGGTTGGTGTTGTGGTTGTGTGTAAATGTTCTGGTTGTTGTTGTGGTTGTGTGTAAATGTTCTGGTTGGTGTTGTTGTGGTTGTGTGTAAATGTTCTGGCTGGTGTTGTGGTTGTGTGTAAATGTTCTGGTTGTTGTTGTGGTTGTGTGTAAATGTTCTGGTTGGTGTTGTTGTGGTTGTGTGTAAATGTTCTGGTTGCTGGTTGTTGTTGTGGTTGTGTGTAAATGTTCTGGTTGCTGGTTGTTGTTGTTGTGTGTAAATGTTCTGGTTGCTGGTTGTTGTTGTGGTTGTGTGTAAATGTTCTGGTTGCTGGTTGGTGTTGTGGTTGTGTGTAAATGTTCTGGTTGCTGGTTGTTGTTGTGGTTGTGTGTAAATGTTCTGGTTGCTGGTTGGTGTTGTGGTTGTGTGTAAATGTTCTGGTTGGTGTTGTGGTTGTGTGTAAATGTTCTGGTTGGTGTTGTGGTTGTGTGTAAATGTTCTGGTTGGTGTTGTGGTTGTGTGTAAATGTTCTGGTTGGTGTTGTGGTTGTGTGTAAATGTTCTGGTTGGTGTTGTGGTTGTGTGTAAATGTTCTGGTTGGTGTTGTGGTTGTGTGTAAATGTTCTGGTTGGTGTTGTTGTGGTTGTGTGTAAATGTTCTGGCTGGTGTTGTGGTTGTGTGTAAATGTTCTGGTTGTTGTTGTGGTTGTGTGTAAATGTTCTGGTTGGTGTTGTTGTGGTTGTGTGTAAATGTTCTGGTTGCTGGTTGTTGTTGTGGTTGTGTGTAAATGTTCTGGTTGCTGGTTGTTGTTGTGGTTGTGTGTAAATGTTCTGGTTGCTGGTTGGTGTTGTGGTTGTGTGTAAATGTTCTGGTTGCTGGTTGTTGTGGTTGTGTGTAAATGTTCTGGTTGCTGGTTGGTGTTGTGGTTGTGTGTAAATGTTCTGGTTGCTGGTTGGTGTTGTGGTTGTGTGTAAATGTTCTGGTTGTTGTTGTGGTTGTGTGTAAATGTTCTGGTTGCTGGTTGGTGTTGTGGTTGTGTGTAAATGTTCTGGTTGGTGTTGTGGTTGTGTGTAAATGTTCTGGTTGGTGTTGTGGTTGTGTGTAAATGTTCTGGTTGCTGGTTGGTGTTGTGGTTGTGTGTAAATGTTCTGGTTGGTGTTGTGGTTGTGTGTAAATGTTCTGGTTGGTGTTGTGGTTGTGTGTAAATGTTCTGGTTGTTGTTGTGGTTGTGTGTAAATGTTCTGGTTGGTGTTGTTGTGGTTGTGTGTAAATGTTCTGGCTGGTGTTGTGGTTGTGTGTAAATGTTCTGGTTGTTGTTGTGGTTGTGTGTAAATGTTCTGGTTGGTGTTGTTGTGGTTGTGTGTAAATGTTCTGGTTGCTGGTTGTTGTTGTGGTTGTGTGTAAATGTTCTGGTTGCTGGTTGTTGTTGTTGTGTGTAAATGTTCTGGTTGCTGGTTGGTGTTGTGGTTGTGTGTAAATGTTCTGGTTGCTGGTTGTTGTGGTTGTGTGTAAATGTTCTGGTTGCTGGTTGGTGTTGTGGTTGTGTGTAAATGTTCTGGTTGCTGGTTGGTGTTGTGGTTGTGTGTAAATGTTCTGGTTGGTGTTGTGGTTGTGTGTAAATGTTCTGGTTGCTGGTTGGTGTTGTGGTTGTGTGTAAATGTTCTGGTTGGTGTTGTGGTTGTGTGTAAATGTTCTGGTTGGTGTTGTGGTTGTGTGTAAATGTTCTGGTTGCTGGTTGGTGTTGTGGTTGTGTGTAAATGTTCTGGTTGCTGGTTGGTGTTGTGGTTGTGTGTAAATGTTCTGGTTGGTGTTGTGGTTGTGTGTAAATGTTCTGGTTGTTGTTGTGGTTGTGTGTAAATGTTCTGGTTGGTGTTGTTGTGGTTGTGTGTAAATGTTCTGGCTGGTGTTGTGGTTGTGTGTAAATGTTCTGGTTGGTGTTGTGGTTGTGTGTAAATGTTCTGGTTGTTGTTGTGGTTGTGTGTAAATGTTCTGGCTGGTGTTGTGGTGGTTGTGTGTAAATGTTCTGGCTGGTGTTGTGGTTGTGTGTAAATGTTCTGGTTGTTGTTGTGGTTGTGTGTAAATGTTCTGGTTGGTGTTGTTGTGGTTGTGTGTAAATGTTCTGGTTGGTGTTGTGGTGGTGTGTAAATGTTGGTGTAAATATTAACCAGTCTGTTACGTAACAGCGTAGTATTTGGAGCTCGGCCCGTTTATCCTCCCTCTTCTGTAAAAGCAGGTTTTGTATCTGAAGAACTGAGTTTGAGGCTCAGGGTATGTACAGTTCTGAGTACTGAACTCTTTATGGCACCTTTAAAGTGAACAAATCATTTTGATGCAGCTGATGAAGTCAGATTTTCACGTTTCTGATGTTTTCTTGGTTTATTTTGAGCGTGTGAAGGTTTTCAGAGCTGAACAAACACAAGTCCAGCCACAAGTCATCACATTATTGACAGGTACGTGGAAAGTGGTCGTGTTATTTTAACAGTAATTTATTACGGAGGATCGGAACAGATCATAAACAAGGAAAATAAATCACGGAGCTCAACTCAGACTGAAAGTGAAGACACATGGCTGTGTTTTCTCGCGACATGCTTTCGTGCCGAAGGTATTTGGACGGATTATTGACGAAAACTCTTATTTATGGCGTCTCCATTAAGCAAACGGGCCAAACCCCAACCTGAAACCACTCAAGGGTCGTCGCGGCTTGGAGTGGATCTATTTTCCAAAACATCTCCGTGTCTGAGGGGTTGTTTTTCGTGGTGCGGGGACATGTTGTGTCTCTCCTGTGAGAAAAAATACGCCTCATTTCCGGGCAGCCGCGTGGATGGAGTAGGTGGGCACTGGGGGAAATTCAGCCTAGCGTGCCTCTCGCTGCTGTTTTCCTCGATTTGGGGGATTTTTTTTTACGCAGCGCCCCCAGCCTGGGCAGCTGGACAGTGTGGTGTGAGCTGCAGCTGAGTTGCTGTAACACTTCTTTCTTCGCTCGCTTGATTGGAATGCAGGCCTTGGAGAAGAGCCGCAGGGGACGAAAAAAGCCAAACGCTCCGCTTCGGTCAGCCCGCAGAGCAAAATAGAGCAGAGCTGAAATAAATAGACCATAAACACACAAATCTGGTCTTTTCACAGCTTCAGTTCAGGTACAGGTCAGCTTCAGAGCGGTTCAGTAACCTGCCTGTCTGATACAGCATAATCAATACAGGACAGTTCTAGCTGTGTACAGTGAAGAGGTTTAAAGGAGCGGTATGAGCTGTTATTTACACCATCAAACATCCTAATTTTTCCTTTAAATGTTGATTCAGTTCAGTACTCAGTTTAATAATCACTACTGACTACTGATAAACTGATTCACACCATCAATATTCTTTTAATGTTCATTCATTAGATTATTAGTAGTGATTATTAAACTGAGTACTGAACTGAATGAACATTAAAAGAATAATGAGGATGTTTGATGGTGTAAATGAGTTTATCAGTAGTCAGTAGTGATTATTAAACTGAGTACTGAACTAAATGAACATTAAAAGAATAAAGAGGATGTTTGATGGTGTAAATGAGTTTATCAGTAGTCAGTAGTGATTATTAAACTGAGTGCTGAACTGAATAAATATTAAAAGAATAATGAGGATGTTTGATGGTATAAATGTGTTTATCAGTAGTCAGTAGTAATTATTAAATTGAGTACCGAACTGAATGAACATTAAAAGAATAATGAGGATGTTTGATGGTGTGATTCAGTTTTATCAGGGAGTCAGTAGTGATTGTTAAGTAGTGCGTACTGAACTGAATTAACCTTTTAAAGGAACAATTAGGATGTTTGATCATGTTAATAACAGCACATACCGCTCCTTTAAACCTGTTCACTGTACACAGCTAGAACTGTCCTGTATTGATTATGCTGTGTCAGACATCCTCATTATTCGTTTAATGTTAATTCAGTTCAGTACTCAGTTTAATAATCACTACTGACTACTGATAAACTCACTTACACCATCAAACATCCTCATTATTCTTTTAATGTTCATTCAGTTCAGTACTCAGTTTAATAATCACTACTGACTACTGATAAACTCACTTACACCATCAAACATCCTCATTATTCTTTTAATGTTCATTCAGTTCAGTACTCAGTTTAATAATCACTACTGACTACTGATAAACTCATTTACACCATCAAACATCCTCATTATTCTTTTAATGTTCATTCAGTTCAGTACTCAGTTTAATAATCACTACTGACTACTGATAAACTCATTTACACCATCAAACATCCTCATTATTCTTTTAATGTTCATTCAGTTCAGTACTCAGTTTAATAATCACTACTGACTACTGATAAACTCATTTACACCATCAAACATCCTCATTATTCTTTTAATGTTCATTCAGTTCAGTACTCAGTTTAATAATCACTACTGACTACTGATAAACTCATTTACACCATCAAACATCCTCATTATTCTTTTAATGTTCATTCAGTTCAGTACTCAGTTTAATAATCACTACTGACTACTGATAAACTCATTTACACCATCAAACATCCTCATTATTCTTTTAATGTTCATTCAGTTCAGTACTCAGTTTAATAATCACTACTGACTACTGATAAACTCATTTACACCATCAAACATCCTCATTATTCTTTTAATGTTCATTCAGTTCAGTACTCAGTTTAATAATCACTACTGACTACTGATAAACTCATTTACACCATCAAACATCCTCATTATTCTTTTAATGTTCATTCAGTTCAGTACTCAGTTTAATAATCACTACTGACTACTGATAAACTCATTTACACCATCAAACATCCTCATTATTCTTTTAATGTTCATTCAGTTCAGTACTCAGTTTAATAATCACTACTGACTACTGATAAACTCATTTACACCATCAAACATCCTCATTATTCTTTTAATGTTCATTCAGTTCAGTACTCGGTTTAATAATCACTACTGACTACTGATAAACTCATTTACACCATCAAACATCCTCATTATTCTTTTAATGTTAATTCAGTTCAGTACTCAGTTTAATAATCACTACTGACTACTGATAAACTCATTTACACCATCAACATCCTCATTATTCTTTTAATGTTCATTCAGTTCAGTACTCGGTTTATTAATCACTACTGACTACTGATAAACTCATTTACACCATCAAACATCCTCATTATTCTTTTAATGTTCATTCAGTTCAGTACTCAGTTTAATTACAAGTAATTGATGCAGGATTTAAGGTGGAACTGGAAGATTTGAATATAAAGCTAAATACCAGAACTAGAATGCAACTACTGCACTTTTCAGAATTAAAAACTATTGGCAGCGGAATTTGACCTAACACACTAGTGACCATACACATATACACACACTAGGGGGCAGTGAAACACACACATACACACACTAGGGGGCAGTGAAACACCCACATACACACACAAGGGGGCAGTGAAACACACACATACACACACTAGGAGGCAGTGAAAGACACACATACACACACTAGGGGGCAGTGAAACACCCACATACACACACAAGGGGGCAGTGAAACACACACATACACACACTAGGGGGCAGTGAAACACCCACATACACACACAAGGGGGCAGTGAAACACACACATACACACACTAGGGGGCAGTGAAACACACACATACACACACTAGGGGGCAGTGAAACACCCACATACACACACAAGGGGGCAGTGAAGCACACACATATACACACACTAGGGGGCAGTGAAACACACACATACACACACTAGGGGGCAGTGAAACACCCACATATACACACACTAGGGGGCAGTGAAACACCCACATATACACACACTAGGGGGCAGTGAAACACCCACATATACACACACTAGGGGGCAGTGAAACACCCACATATACACACACTAGGGGGCAGTGAAACACACATACACACACTAGGGGGCAGTGAAACACACACATATACACACACTAGGGGGCAGTGAAACACCCACATACACACACAAGGGGGCAGTGAAACACACACATACACACACTAGGGGGTTTTGAAAAACCCACATACAAACAAACTAGTGTACATACACACACACTAGGGGACAGTGAAACACCGGAATTTGGCAGCGGAATTTGACCTCACACACTAGTGAACATACACACTAGGGGGCAGTGAAACACACATATACACACACTACGGGGTTTTGAAACACCCACATATACACACACACACACTAGTGAACACACACACTAGGGGGCAGTGAACTACCCACATATATACACACTAGTGTACACACACACACACACACACACACACACACACACACACACACACACACACACTAGGGGGCAGTGGAACACCCACATATACACCACTTGCCCTGAGTGGTGGGCAGCCCTATCCACATTACCCGGGGAGTAGTTGGGGGTTAGGTGCTTAAGGGCACTTCAGTCATGTCCTGTTGGTCCACAGGGTCGAACCAGCGACCTTCCTTCACAGGACAGGTCGTTGCATTGGCCAGGACTCGGGTCTCCCGTGTGGCTGGTGAGAATTCTACCACTACACCACCAATGCTCTACAGGACAGGAAAATTTAAGGTGGAATTGGAATATCTGATTAAGAACCTGCTCAATAAGAAGCTGAATATCAGCGCCAGGATGTAACCACTGTACCATTTAAGGTGGAACAGGAAGTTGGCGAACATTGTACACTAACAAGAACACAACAGTATGTAGTTACAGGTAATTATAACCTAATAAAAACATAGTTTTGCATATTTTAATGAATTTCTATTAACAGACCCCCCTGCCCAAATCTTGCATACTGCTCCTTTAATGTAATGTAATGTAATGTAATGTAATGTAAGCAGCCTATTAAAGCTATAAAGTTGTATGGGTTAATGTATACACCATGGCTGGAAGTGACCTGCCTGCGATCCTGGCTGCTTGGTTAGCACTGAGCTTTGGGTCTTTCCTGCTGCCTGTTCAGTAAATGAGTCTTTCATTCTTTTTTTTTTTTTATTTGCACTACATTTCTTGCACCATCATCTTCACTGACGCCCCCTCAGACACTATTACCATACATGGAAAACATTCAAAACAAGAAAAAAAATCGTATATGAACCCTTGAAAAGGGGGAATTCCATAAAATGTTGATGTTCAAGTGGTTAAGATGAACACAGTCATCCAGAGAAAGCCAGGCTGCTCACAGTGGTGGTGAATGGAACCAGACGTCCCTCCCTCACAGAAAGCTATTACATAAAAGGGTTATGAACTAAAACACTGTTGTATGATAGTTTTGAGCAGCGGGAGTGGCGAAGGGGTGCCAGCAGGGCATTAGAAGGCAAAATCTTTCCTAATTACCCCCATCAGCATCACGCATAAACACAGAGGAGACACGTGTAGGTCCCACTGGTGGTTTCTGGGTAGTAACTGAAATGCCTGTATTTGTGGTTGTAAACCATGTGAACCGTTTCGCTTGAAACCGCTCTGAATGACTTTGTTTGCATCTCAGTGATTGAATTATCCAGTTTGAAGTTTGAAAAATGGTGGGAATTCCCCTACAGAGCTGGGACAATGGAGGCGGCTGCTATCCACCTCCGACTGGCACGCCGTCTCCCGCACCTCGTCTGAACCCCTCCGCGCTCCGCTCGCTGGCTGTTTTCATTATTTCTCTGCCTTCGCTGACTCACACACATGACTTCATCCACAGCCTGGGCACTTCAAAGCCGGAGCTTCTGGGCAGGAAGGGCCAGGACGGCTCCGATCGCAGGGCTATCGGGTGACCGTGACATCATAGCGGCCAGGCTGGCTTGAGTCAGCAAAGCTAGCACACCTGCATGGGTGTCGTGGTGTATGTGGGACTGCGCGGACGTCAGGTGAAGGTGCAGTCAGAGGACACTGGGCCCGCCAACGGGTGTGTTATATGTGTTGTGTGTGAGTATTTATCTCCTAATGGGGACCCAATCCTCCCAGTTTGATCAAATCATTACCGGTTAGTGGCGGCTGCTCTGAAGCTCGTCCCGCTACGGAGAGACACATATTCCTTCCTGATTTGAAACAAGAGTCTGACAATGTTTGTGATGTCACAAAAACCAACACTTTTACATGCATGCACAGGGGCGTAGCAGCAAATTCTGGGCCCTGTACACTCTCAATGTCAATGGGCCCCTATCCATGCCAGTACACGAGGAACCTGAGCAAAAAAAAAAAAAAATCAGGATTTTCACCCTGCCATGGGGGGTCAGGTCAAATTTTCCCCCCACAACCACGCCCATGTGCATGCATACATACATACACACTCATATTTGGCCTATAGCGTCACCCACCCAGGCTGAAGTTATAAGGAGTGTATGAGCAAGGACAGCATTCTGAATAAGGCACCCAATCAGAATGAAGCTCAAGTCTTAAAGGCATAGTGAGGGCGTTTTCACACCAGCACTAGTTAGTCCGGTTAAAACGGACTCTGGTTCGTTTTGGCAGGTGTGAAAACAGTAATCGCACTCGGGTGCGAACCAAAATAACCGCACCAAGACCCTCGAGAGGAGGTGGTCTCGGTCCGGTTCCAAACGAACTCTGGAGCGGTTCATTTGTGGTGAGAACATGATCTGACCTCGATTCCACCCAAGTATTAGGAGTACTCCACAAGTTTGATCTAAACATCTCCTGCAGCCAGGTGTGCTTTACATTATGGGATGGGGCAGATGGCGTAAACAGAGAACTGGAGAACTGGAGCAGCTAACAGGGCGAGGACAATGAAGTGAGGTCTCTCTTGGACTAGCAGTGAGGGACGTTGTCTACTTGATGTTTGGAGTGAGCTGGGTGGTCTGCAGGTGGACTGTAGTGCAGGTATATTATCAGATTATTATTACAGCTATGAACAGATGCTGTCTCTGCCGCTGCTCCGTGATACGCTCTACAGGAAATGTGCCGTAGTTTAGAAAACCGGATCTTCTTCCTGTGTTTACTTTCTTGCTCGTACGCCAGATAGCTCTGACCAATCAGAGGAGACGACGTGCTCACGTGGTTTGTTGGGGTGCATTTTGGTGCTTTTCGGTGAAAACAAACTTAACCAAGGAGGAAACACTCCAAGTAGACAAACTCATTAACTGATCCGGACCAGAGAAACCAACTACAGGTGTGAAAACGCCCCAAGATGAAGTCCTAGGGGTCAAGAGAGGTCAGAATAGGTCATGTAAAAATAACTCACGACTGGTCTTGGTACATAAAACCAAGTAAGCATCTTGTAGGCCCTGTTGAGTTTGGATCATGTAGCAGACACATATTCTCAGACTAATTCTCGTGAATATAAGAATAAGTCAAAGACCCCACTATGTGTGGAATACCATCTAGAGTGTGTGTGTGTATGTAGGGAATATGCACTGCTGACTCAGATCTATCTCCATTTTCCCACCGCACTGATGTGGTCAGCCCAGACCGAGAAAGAGAGAGAGAGAGGTATGGTCGAGTCAGGTGTGCATGTGATGTGGTATCCTGAACTGAGCTACATGAGGAAGTCATTACAGCTCCGCCTCCTTCATCACCAGCTGAACACCAACCAACCGTCCAGCACAATCTGGAGGCCACACCCTGCAGGACAAGCCACAATGTTTGAAACATGTCATACAGGTGTGTGCTGAAGGGGTTCTCTTAGGAGCTAGGCCACAGAAGAACCAACTTCTTAATGTTGTGGTGCAACCACTGATTTAGCATTTCAGCACTGCTATAGTGCCATAAATCTCAACCCCATCATCAGGAGACCATCACGTACTGGTACCACAGCCTTCCATAGCTGGGAGTCTGTCACTCTCTCAGCATCTGTTAGAGATCAACTCCAAAGCCACGATAGTGGAAGACTTAGCAAGCAGGTGCAGCAAACTAGATGCCGCCAGTCATCCCTTGGAGTGCCAGTCCTCCCCAGAGGAACCAACAACTGGGGGCAGCAATGACAGCAGTGGTGCTTCATCTACTGCTCTCTGCTTCTTCTGTATGTTAGATGCCTGATGCTTGTCCTCGGCCCACCATGCCAAAGCATTGCCGTCAGGCCTACATATGCAACAGTGCTGCCTAGTTCTTTAATCTTCTGCTCGATCTCTTGCATCTTAGTGGTAAGACCCCACCTCTGACACCAATGATAGCAAAGAAAGAGAAGCAGGGACCATATTGTTTTAAGCGAATGCTCTTTTATTGAACATCTCAGCTGTAGAACCACTGCCAATCAGCACACAGGAGCAACAGGCAGATCTCCTCCGGATCTTCTACAGTCTAACACTAAACAGCTATCAGCTAACACAACATATACATACCTGAAAAGTGCCTTTCCTGAAGGAAACAAAAGATGGCTGCAGAGCTTAAGCAGTGCCAGGAACGAGGGATGAATGAACGACAAGTAGAGGAGTGTGGGTCAGTGTGTTTGGGTGTCTGCTCTGAGTGAGTACTGGCTGTTTGGTGGCTGGAGGTTTAATGAAACCATATTGTTTGGCTGCGCTCAAAAATGAATAGGACTCTATGGGGTAAAAACGAGGGATGGCAAAAAACAACAAACAGACGAGTGAGGGTCAAACCAACACTGCAGTCGTGGTCGGGGGTCTGCGCTGAGTCAGTGGATGCGAAACAGTGTCTGTCGGTCGAGTAGAAGTTCAGTAGATTGGCATCCACTTTTCCATCCTATTCATTCTCTATGGGGAAAACTCTGGGAAAAATCTGTTGTAATCCAGAATCCGTGCATCCAATCAAAAAGCTGTATACAAGCCCGAATCACACAGTCAGACCGGACAATCTGGAGCCGGAAGGGTGTTGATATTTCGTTACGTGGCAAAGATCTGGCGGAAACCAAAACAATAATATAGTTGCGCAACAAGGCGAGGTGTCCCCAAACTTTTGATGCCCAGCGCTGGCCACTACAGAGTATCCGGAAGAGGAAAACACAGCAGCAGCCTGACCAGTACAGTAGACCGGATTCTGTTTTTGTCTTTATATGAAACGTCACGTGACCAGACCGAGTCTTTTGGTCTCGCAGTCTCTTCTCTGGTCTTTTTACGGAGCTCGTTGGCGCCTGTGTGAAGTGACCTGACCCCGAACCTCCTCTGAACACCAACCCATGACCCCCATAGCACACACACACACACACACACACACACACGCACTCCTGCAGAACAGCTGACTCCTTCTGGATGAGGTTTGGCCTGGAAAGTCCCTGGCCAGGAGTGCACTAGATCTGCGGGCTCCGCACACATGCACACGCTCTCTGGGTTTGTTTTGCTGGCACTGAGGGGGGAAGTGGTCGTTAGCGCTGCAGCAGCCCAATAAAAGCGGGTGAATCAGGACGGAGGGAGAGAAGGGGTGAAGGGGGGGTGGGGGGTGAAATGATGAAGTCTTTTTGGGGAGAGTGAGGGGGCGGCAGCACCCACGCTGTGAAAATAAACACGACTTTTACACATTACAATACAGCTTTAGCTCTTTAGCTACGAGGCTAATGTCGCCAACAACCAGCGTGATGCTAACGGCAACCAGACATCCAATCAAACAGAACTGGAGGCTTTAAACTCTGAATCAGGAGGTTACATCAGAAAAGTATGAATCTGCAGTGTGTGTAGTGTTTACAGTCTGAGAATAATAACTGTTATTTTGGTCCAGTATGAATCTGCAGTGTGTGTAGTGTTTACAGTCTGAGAATAATAACTGTTATTTTGGTCCAGTATGAATCTGCAGTGTATGTAGCGTTTACAGTCTGAGAATAATAACTGTTATTTTGGTCCAGTATGAATCTGCAGTGTGTGTAGTGTTTACAGTCTGAGAATAATAACTGTTATTTTGGTCCAGTATGAATCTGCAGTGTGTGTAGTGTTTACAGTCTGAGAATAATAACTGTTATTTTGGTCCAGTATGAATCTGCAGTGTGTGTAGTGTTTACAGTCTGAGAACAATAACTGTTATTTTGGTCCAGTATGAATCTGCAGTGTGTGTAGTGTTTACAGTCTGAGAATAATGACTGTTATTTTGGTCCAGTATGAATCTGCAGTGTGTGTAGTGTTTACAGTCTGAGAATAATGACTGTTATTTTGGTCCAGTATGAATCTGCAGTGTTTGTAGTGTTTACAGTCTGAGAATAATGACTGTTATTTTGGTCCAGTATGAATCTGCAGTGTGTGTAGTGTTTACAGTCTGAGAATAATGACTGTTATTTTGGTCCAGTATGAATCTGCAGTGTTTGTAGTGTTTACAGTCTGAGAATAATGACTGTTATTTTGGTCCAGTATGAATCTGCAGTGTTTGTAGTGTTTACAGTCTGAGAATAATGACTGTTATTTTGGTCCAGTATGAATCTGCAGTGTTTGTAGTGTTTACAGTCTGAGAATAATGACTGTTATTTTGGTCCAGTATGAATCTGCAGTGTGTGTAGTGTTTACAGTCTGAGATTAATGACTGTTATTTTGGTCCAGTATGAATCTGCAGTGTGTGTAGTATTTACAGTCTGAGAATAATAACTGTTATTTTGGTCCAGTATGAATCTGCAGTGTGTGTAGTGTTTACAGTCTGAGATTAATGACTGTTATTTTGGTCCAGTATGAATCTGCAGTGTGTGTAGTATTTACAGTCTGAGATTAATGACTGTTATTTTGGTCCAGTATGAATCTGCAGTGTGTGTAGTGTTTACAGTCTGAGAATAATGACTGTTATTTTGGTCCAGTATGAATCTGCAGTGTGTGTAGTGTTTACAGTCTGAGAATAATAACTGTTATTTTGGTCCAGTATGAATCTGCAGTGTGTGTAGTGTTTACAGTCTGAGAATAATAACTGTTATTTTGGTCCAGTATGAATCTGCAGTGTGTGTAGTGTTTACAGTCTGAGAATAATGACTGTTATTTTGGTCCAGTATGAATCTGCAGTGTGTGTAGTGTTTACAGTCTGAGAATAATGACTGTTATTTTGGTCCAGTATGAATCTGCAGTGTGTGTAGTGTTTACAGTCTGGCAGTAATTAGTATGGAGTGTATGTAATCCAGTATGAATCTGCAGTGTGTGTAGAGATTTATGTGTATAGTGTTTAAAGCCTGATGGTAATATTGTGGAGTGATTTTGAACCGGTATGAAACCTGTGTAGAACTGTCAGTCTGTTCTGCTGGTGGTTAATTTTAAATTATTTATGAAATCTTTATAAAAGTGTGAGGTAGGTGTTTTTGTGTGTGGGTGTGTGGGAGTGTGTGAGTAGCCACCCACCCACCACTGTCCTGTCTGTTTACCCCCAAGCTGTGCCGAAGTTGGTGACACATCACACACATGCATGGTCTGCATTACCTCTTTTTTTCTTCCCCTCCTTTTCTCTCTCTCTCTCTCTCTGATGAGTGTTCAGAAGCTAAATTTAGCTCTCTCTCTCTCTGACTGTGTGCTGTTTCTCACAAGCGTGGGCTCGACTTACTGTAACAGTGCGTGCAACTGTACCAGTGAGTGTGCGTGTGGGTCTGAATACGAGGGACTCTTCATTCTTCTCTACCTTCACTTTCTTATTTTCAGGATGTTGTTTTAAAACTTAGTTTCCAAGAAAGGTTCTCGTAATATCGGGCGTATCGTGATGTTATATTTACGAGCGCCCACAGCTTTTCACGTCTTTATGATCCAAACCGAAAGCTTCTGCTGTGCTGGCTCAGAGGACACCGTATGTCTCACATCTGTAAATGTGAAACAGTTCAGGTCCTATTGGCAGGTTTTTGTTATTACCGCAGTTCTACTCCACTAACACAACCATCATACGACTGCATTACACATATACACGCACTGCACTCTTACATTTACCATATATGCTAAACTGACATACACTAGAATACAAGATATTAGTCTAAGAGCACGCACAATAAGCTCTCCTCTACACTAGAACAGGAGATATTAGTCCATTAACACCCTCAGTAAACACTCCTCTACACTAGAATAGGAGGTATTAGTCCATTAACACCCTCAGTAAACACTCCTCTACACTAGAATAGGAGGTATTAGCCCATTAACACCCTCAGTAAACACTCCTCTACACTAGAATAGGAGGTATTAGCCCATTAACATTCTCAAAAAACATTCCTCTACACTATAAGAAGAGATATTAGTCCATGAACACCCTAAATAAACACTCCTCTACACAAGAAAATTTGAGATAGTCCATTAACACCCTCAGTAAACAATGCTCTACACTAGAACAGAAGATATTAGTCTATTAACATCCTCAGTAAACACTCCTCTACACTAAAATATGAGATATTAGTCCATAGACACCCTCAGTAAACACTCCTATACTCTAGAATAGAAGACATTAATCGATTAACACCCTCAATAAACACTCCTATACACCAGAATAGAAGATATTAATCGATTAACACCCTCATTAAACACACACATATACACTAGAAGAGGAGATATTAGTCCATATACAACCTCAATAAACACTCTATATACTAGGAGATATTGATTTGTAAACTACTTCAGTAAACACTTCCATACAGTGAAATTGGAGATATTAGTCAATTAACACCCTCAATAAACACTCCTATACACTAGAATAGGAGATATTACTCAATTAACACCCTCAATAAACACTCATATATACTAGAATAGAAGATATTACTTCATAAACACTCTCAATAAAGTCTCATATACAATGGAATAGGAGATACTAGTCTATAAACACCCTCAATAAACACTCATACAGACTAGAATAAGATATATTACTCCATAAACACTCTCCATAAACACTCATATACACTAGAATAGGAGATATTCGTCCATTAACACCATCAATAAACACTCATATACACTAGAATAGAAGATATTACTTCATAAACACCCTCAATAAACACTACTATACACTGGAATAGGATATATTACTCCATAAACACCCTCCATAAACACTCATATACACTAGAATAGGAGATATTAGTCCATTAACACCCTCAATAAACACTCATATACACTAGAATAGAAGATATTACTTCATAAACACCCTCAATAAACACTACTATACACTGGAATAGGATATATTACTCCATAAACACCCTCCATAAACACTCATATACACTAGAATAGGAGATATTAGTCCATTAACACCCTCAATAAACACTCATATACACTAGAATAGAAGATATTACTTCATAAACACCCCCAATAAACACTCCTATACACTGGAATAGGATATATTACTCCATAAACACCCTCCATAAACACTCATATACACTAGAATAGGAGATATTAGTCCATTAACACCATCAATAAACACATATATACACTAGAATAGAAGATATTACTCCATAAACACCCTCAATAAACACTCGTATACACTGGAATAGGAGATATTAGTCCATAAACACCCTCAATAAACACTCTATACACTAGAATATGAGATATTACTTTATAAACACTCATATACACTAGAATAGGATATATTGGTTCATAAAATTACCTCAGTAAATACTTCCATACAGTAAAATAGGAGATATTAGTCCATTAACGCCCTCAATAAACATTCTATACACTAGAATAGGAGATATTACTTTATAAACACTCATATACACTAGAATAGGAGATATTGGTTCATAAAATTACCTCAGTAAACACTTCCATACAGTAAAATAGGAGATATTAGTCCATAAACACCCTCAATAAACACTCTATACACTAGAATATGAGATATTACTTTATAAACACTCATATACACTAGAATAGGATATATTGGTTCATAAAATTACCTCAGTAAACACTTCCATACAGTAAAATAGGAGATATTAGTCCATAAACACCCTCAATAAACACTCTATACACTAGAATATGAGATATTACTTTATAAACACTCATATACACTAGAATAGGATATATTGGTTCATAAAATTACCTCAGTAAATACTTCCATACAGTAAAATAGGAGATATTAGTCCATTAACGCCCTCAATAAACCCTTTTATACACTAGAATATGAGATATTACTTTATAAACACTCATATACACTAGAATAGGAGATATTACTTTATAAACACTCATATACACTAGAATAGGAGATATTGGTTCATAAAAGTACCTCAGTAAACACTTCCATACAGTAAAATAGGAGATATTAGTCCATTAATGCCCTCAATAAACAATCATATACACTAGAATAGGAGATACTAGTCCATAAATCACCTCAATAAACCTAAATAAATCCTATGGGGTGATTCAGAGGTAGCGATTGCTTTGAGTTGCCTTATAGTACATGACCAGCACATTCTGAAGTGTCCTTCAAGTAATGTTGTGCAGAAACTTCTCCACTTCACTGGTTGTTCTCTAAGTGTCTTTGCTGAGGGACCCCCAGTAGCTTCTGCAGTGACAACAGATGGAGTAGCAGCAGAGGCGACGATCACTGCCCACCAGGATCCCACCGGTGGAGCAGAACTTTGTGCCCCTGCCCCTGGTGCCCCTGCCCTGCCACAGAGGGGCACCTTGGCATCCTGCAGCCTGGCAGATGTTTTTGGGGTGCCAGCATTTGACTCCACTGCGGGGGTGATACCCCAAAAAGTTCACGCTGCACCGACTCAATTACCCCACGTAGACTCCCATCATGCTTTCACACCTTCCTGTAGATTGTAAACGTTCAATTCATACCAAATTTCTGCTTGAAATTATTTTGTTATGATTTAAGGATGACCTTCCTGACCTCTTGCTAATAACGTTAATGCTGTGATCAACCTGAAGGGATCTGGACCCCAAACGATGCTGTGGTCTGACTTACAGCACCACTGAGCTACTGCATGACCTCCAAGCAAAGCCACTTGAAGAAAACACAGGAACCTCTCTCTCTCTCTCTCCATCTCCCATCTCCTGCGGGTAGCTGAGGAGCAAAGGTCAGTTGGAGCAGTTCACTGTGAGCTAATCGCTGATGTTTAGTCATGAGGGAGCTCATCTCTCCATATTCAACACGGCCAGTCACACGCCAAACAGTTCCCAAGAACACTAAGAACAAAGAGGTCTACATGAATTCCTCCAGGCCTCAGGAGGAGTGTAGTGGGTTTTGTGAGTGTGCACTAGTGAGAGAGTGTGTGGGAGAGATGTTTGGATACATGCAGTCACACGTTACTCACAAAGAAAAAACTATTACATGAATATGAAGAGATAATCTGTTACAAGATCTTAAACCAGATTTAACCCTTAAAAGTCCAGAGCTGTTCAAAAGTCATTTTGTAAACACTCCCATCCTCACCCTACACCCAAAACATAATCATAACACATAATCCTAATCTAATCCTGACCCTAATCCTCACCCTAACCTACACCCAAAACATAATCCTAACCCATAATCCTAATCTAATCCTGACCCTAATCCTCACCCTAACCTACACCCAAAACATAATTCTAACTCATAATCCTAACTTAATCCTCACCCTAACCTACACCAAAAACATAATCCTAACCCATAATCCTAACCTACTCCTCACCTTAGTCCTCATCCTAACCTACACCCAAAATATAATCCTAACTCATAATCCTAACCTAATCCTCACCCTAACCTACACCCAAAACATAATCCTAACCTATAATTCTAATCTAATCCTCACCCTAATCTTCACCCAAAACATAATCCTAACTCATAATCCTAACCTAATCCTCACCCCAACCTACACCAAAAACATAATCCTAACCTATAATCCTAATCTAATCCTCACCCTAACCTACACCCAAAACATAATTCTAACTCATAATCCTAACCTAATCCTCACCCTAACCTACACCAAAAACATAATCCTAACCTATAATCCTAATCTAATCCTCACCCTAACCTACACCAAAAACATAATCCTAACCTATAATCCTAATCTAATCCTCACCCTAACCTACACCCAAAACATAATTCTAACTCATAATCCTAACCTATTCCTCACCCTAACCTACACCAAAAACACAATCCTAACCCATAATCCTAATCTAATCCTCACCCTAACCTATACCCAAAACATGATCCTGACCTAATCCTTAGCCAAAAAATAATTCTAACCAATGATATTAACCTAATCCCTACCCAAAACATAATCCTGATCCTAACTCTAAAATAATCCTAAACCTCACCATGGACCCTAACTTAATCCTAACCCCAGTCCTCACCCTAACCTCAACCCAAAACCTAATCCTGGGCCTAATCCTCACCCTAACACCAACTTCAACCTGATCCAGTTGAGCTCCAGTTACAGGACGGTGACAGCAGGTCTACCCAAGCGTGTTGAGGATGTTGAGATAATCTGTTTTCTACCTGTTACGAGTTCAGTGACTTCTCAGGTGAACATCTACAGATATGAACCTGGAGCTTCCAAATAACTGAATTCAGCAGATTATTAGTTATTTAAAGGTATTAAAAGTCCTGATAATCTACTGAATGTGTTCAGATGCTTCGCTGTTGCTACACAGTTGAGATGTTGTTGTTACTGAGAGTCTGTTGAGCATCTAAAAAGGAGCCTCCAAGTAAAGTACCAGAGAAGAACGTCCTGAACGCCAGGGAACCGGCCCAGCCGCTGTGAAAGGATCTGACCGCTGCTCTGCCTTGGGAACCGAATTTGTTTTGAAAAATTGTTTTCATATGAAGCTGCTCGTGAGTGATGTGTAATTTGTAATCACGAGGGTCTGTCTGGTTCCGCCGGCCTGCCGTGTGTTGCGCTTGGCTGCGTGTCAGTGCAGTGTTATGGGGGATAAATGTTTATCGTGCCACTCGAAGGCTCGTCCCTTTCTGGCTCCGATTAAAAGACCCTGCAGCTTCGGGCCTTTATCCCTGTCTGCCTGATCGCTTACTCACTCCGGCCACATCACGTCTGTCTGCTATATACACACACACACACACACACACACACACACACACACACACACACACACACACACACACAGACAAGAAGTTAAATTTCACGTCTGACCTTAATTTCTATTAGTTAAGATGATGTAAAAGGCCTGAGGACAGAAATTGGGGCCACTTGAATCCCATTTATTCTCATTTTCATTAATTTAAACTACAGGAAGTGTAGGGGGCGACAGTCCTTCTGACAGACTGTAATACACTACAGGAAGCGTAGGGGGCGACGGTCCTTCTGACAGACTGTAATACACTACAGGAAGCGTAGGGGGCGACGATCATTTTGACAGACTGTAATACAGTACAGGAAGCGTAGGGGGCGACGGTCATTTTGACAGACTGTAATACACTACAGGAAGCGTAGGGGGCGACGGTCATTTTGACAGACTGTAATACACTACAGGAAGCGTAGGGGGCGACAGTCATTCTGACAGACTGTAATACACTACAGGAAGCGTAGGAGGTGATGGTCACTCTGACAGACTGTAATACAGTACAGGAAGCGTAGGGGGCGACGGTCATTCTGACAGACTGTAATACACTACAGGAAGCGTAGGAGGTGATGGTCACTCTGACAGACTGTAATACAGTACAGGAAGCGTAGGGGGCGACGGTCATTCTGACAGACTGTAATACACTACAGGAAGCGTAGGGGGCGACGGTCATTTTGACAGACTGTAATACACTACAGGAAGCGTAGGGGGCGACAGTCATTCTGACAGACTGTAATACACTACAGGAAGCGTAGGGGGCGACGGTCATTTTGACAGACTGTAATACACTACAGGAAGCGTAGGAGGTGATGGTCACTCTGACAGACTGTAATACAGTACAGGAAGCGTAGGGGGTGACGGTCGTTCTGACAGACTGTAATACACTACAGGAAGCGTAGGGGGCGACGATCATTTTGACAGACTGTAATACACTACAGGAAGCGTAGGGGGCGACAGTCATTCTGACAGACTGTAATACACTACAGGAAATGTAGTTTATAAGAATTTATTGTTTCATTTATTAATATTACAGAACTATTCAAGTTCATCAACTACTGTATTAATGTCTTATCTTGTCTAACCCTGTGAGACTGTGAGGTTAACGGCTCCACACTGGACGTACTTGTAGCAGCCTATAGGTAAAGTTTAGGTCTTAATATCGGCCAGTTTTTCCCTGAAACAGCTCATCCTGGGCACCGTGCCACCCCAGCTCCCTCCCTCTCTCCAGGGAATGAAGGCAACATCATAAGTCCTGCTTATAACTTTGATTATGCATCCAAAAGGCTGGCGTTCGATGGTGTTAGTATAATTACCAGTGCTTTATCGGTGTTAGATGATGTTTTCCTAGCACTGCAATAATGCTTATTTTGCACACTGGATGGGGAGGAGAAAAAAACACGCCTTATTACATGCATTCTGATCAATAGTCACCCAGATTTATAAGCATAGATTAGCAGCATGAATACCACTTAAAAGGAAACCGATCAATAGCATACACAAAAAAAAGTAGGCCTGCTTCAGTATGTCCCATGGGGAATCCCCCCCTTCTCCCCCAACCACACGCATCCAACTCACATCTGGCAAAAAAACACACTGAGTCACACTGTGAGAGAGAGAGAGAGAGAGAGAGAGAGAGAGAGAGAGAGAGAGAGAGAGAGAGAGAGAGAGAGAGAGAGAGAGAATGTGAATCAGTTGTTGTTGTACTGTACTGTTTTATATATATATATATATATATATATATATATATATATATATATATATATATATATATATATATATATAAATAAAATGTTGGATGTTGACTATTTGTACTATATTGGAAAAGGAAAGACGTCTGGTTCCATTGACTTCCATTAAAAGTAAGAAATTCATTGTTTCTTTACATTGTGTACGAGATACACAGTATACACATACACTGATCAGCCATACACGTATCAGCTCCACTGACCATACAGGAGCTCCACTTACAGACTGTAGTTCATCTGATTCTCTGTTTACTTTATTACTCTGTTCTTTAATGATCAGGACCCCCACAGGACCACCACAGAGTTGGATTGAGAATTGTCCACCAACCAAAACTATCCAGACAGCAGTGTCCTGTGGGCGGCGTCCTGCGTCCACTGATGAAGGACTAGAGGAACACAAACTGTGCAGCAGATGAGCTACTGTCTCTGACTTTACATCTACAAGGTGGACCAGCAAGTAGTAGGAGTGTCTAATAGAGTGGACAGTGAGTGGACACAGTGTTTAAACACTCCAGCAGCAGCACTGCTGTGTCTGATCCACTCACACCAGCACAACACACACTAGTAACACACCACCACCATGTCAGTGTCACTACAGTGCTGAGAATGACCCACCTCCCTAATAGTAGCTGCTGTGTGGAGAGAGAGAGACTGAAAAAGAGCAGGAAAGAAAGAGAGAGAGAGAGAGAGAGAGAGAGAGGGCAAGAGAGGGCGACAGAGAGAGGGCGTGAGAAAAAGAAAGAGAGAGAGGGTGAGAGAGACAGAGGAAGAGAGAGGGTGAGAGAGACAGAGGGAGAGAGAGAGAGCGACAGACAGAGAGAGAGAGAGAGAGGGAGAGAGAGAGAGAGCGACAGAAAGAGAGAGAGAGAGAGGGGGGGGAAGAGAGGGTGACAGACAGAGAGAGGGCGTGAGAAAGAGAAAAAGAGAGAGAGGGTGAAAGAGAGAGAGAGCGACAGACAGAGAGAGAGAGAGAGAGAGACAGAGAGAGCGACAGAAAGAGACAGAGAGAGAGAGACGGTGAGAGAGACAGAGGAAGAGAGAGAGCGACAGACAGAGAGAGAAAAGAGACAGAGAGAGAGAGCGCGACAGAAAGAGACAGAGAGAGAGAGACGGTGAGAGAGACAGAGGGTGAGAGAAAGAGAGGGAGAGAGAGAGAGAGGGAGAGAGAGAGAGGGAGAGAAAGAGAGACAGAGAGAGAGAGAGGGAGAGAAAGAGAGGAAGAGAAAGAGAGACAGAGAGAGAGCGACAGAAAGAGACAGAGAGAGAGAAGGTGAGAGAGACAGAGGGTGAGAGAAAGAGAGGGAGAGAGAGAGAGAGAGAGGGAGGGCGAGAGAGAGAGAGAGAGAGAGAGACAAAGAGACAGAGAGAGAGAGAATGTGAGAGAGACAGAGGGTGAGAGAAAGAGAGGGAGAGAGGGAGGGAGAGAGAGAGAGAGAGAGAGAGAGAGAGAGAGAGAGAGAGAGAGAGAGACAGAAAGAGACAGAGAGAGAGAGAATGTGAGAGAGACAGAGGGTGAGAGAAAGAGAGGGAGAGAGAGAGAGGGAGAGAGAGAGAGAGAGAGGGAGAGAGGGAGAGAGAGAGAGGGAGAGAGAGAGAGACAGAAAGAGACAGAGAGAGAGAGAATGTGAGAGAGACAGAGGGTGAGAGAAAGAGAGGGAGAGAGAGAGAGAGGGTGAGAGAGAGAGAGACAGAGGGAGAGAGAGAGGGAGAGAGAGACAGAAAGAGACAGAGAGAGAGAGAATGTGAGAGAGACAGAGGGTGAGAGAAAGAGAGGGAGAGAGAGAGAGGGAGAGAGAGAGAGAGAGAGAGAGAGAGAGGGAGAGAGAGAGGGGGGGGGGGTGGAGTGGGGGTGGCTTTTTTCTCAAATGAATGAATATAATGTAACAACCTAGTCTTTTGTTTAATTAGCATAATTAACAGATGGTGCGTGTGATTAGATTCAGAGCAATTCGAGACGTGCAGGTTGTTATTTGGGTCCCAAAAGAACAGCAGCCTCAAAAAGACACATGCACCCCCCCCCACACTCCCCCCGCCCCCACCCCACACACACACACTCACACACACACTCACACACACACACATCCAGATGTACATAAAGGGTAAAGTTATAATGGATGTACTAATATACACTAATATAACTCATGTGTGAGTACAGTGTGAGCAACGCAAAGAAAGACTACCGACCAAACCCCACCCACCCCCACCCACCCTGACTGGCAGGTCCTCCTAAAGCCTTGAAAACTAATTATTAAGATTTTCAGTTTTGATACTCTATTATTATTATTATTATGCTACGATTATTATATTTCCATCAGTGCTGCTTATCTTCTTTTACTGCCTCAAACGTGGAAGTAGTTTGATCCTTTATTATACAATCTGGCAATGACCGGCTCTGACCGGCTCTGACCGGACTACAATCAAACCAAAGTCATGATTGACAGGAGTGGAGAGGACAAAGACAAGATAAAAACAGTTCCTTCAGTAAACAGATGGAACTAAAGTGTAAACTGTAAATATCTTTGGTTAAGAAATGTGCAGAGTGTCTTAGCCCATCAGCTAACCTACAGTGTGTGTATGTCTGTATATATATATATATATTTACACATTTTAAGGGTCAGAACCCCACAGGACCACCACAGAGCAGGTACTATTAGGGAGGTGGATCATTCTCAGCACTGCAGTGACATTGACATGGTGGTGGTGTGTTAGTGTGTGTGTTGTGCTGGTGTGAGTGGATCAGACACAGCAGTGCTGCTGCTGGAGTGTTTAAACACCTCCTCAGTGTCACAGCTGGACTGAGAATCGTCCACCAACCAAAACTATCCAGACAGCAGTGTCCTGTGGGCGGCGTCCTGTGTCCACTGATGAAGAACTAGAGGAACACAACCTGTGCAGCAGCAGATGAGCTACTGTCTCTGACTTTACATCTACAAGGTGGACCAGCAAGTAGTAGGAGTGTCTAATAGAGTGGACAGTGAGTGGACACAGTGTTTAAACACTCCAGCAGCAGCACTGCTGTGTCTGATCCACTCACACCAGCACAACACACACACTAACACACCACCACCATGTCAGTCTCACTGCAGTGCTGAGAATGATCCACCTCCCTAATAGTATCTGCTCTGTGGTGGTCCTGTGGGGGTCCTGATCAATAAAGAACAGAGTAATAAAGTATACAGAGAATCAGATGAACTACAGTCTGTGAGTGGAGGTCCTGTATGGTCAGTGGAGCTGATACAGTGGACAGTGAGTGGAGGTCCTGTATGGTCAGTGGAGCTGATACAGTGGACAGTGAGTGGAGGTCCTGTATGGTCAGTGGAGCTGATACAGTGGACAGTGAGTGGAGCTCCTGTATGGTCAGTGGAGCTGATACAGTGGACAGTGAGTGGAGGTCCTGTATGGTCAGTGGAGCTGATACAGTGGACAGTGAGTGGAGCTCCTGTATGGTCAGTGGAGCTGACCAGTGGAGCTGATACAGTGGACAGTGAGTGGAGGTTCTGTATGGTCAGTGGAGCTGATACAGTGGACAGTGGAGCTGATACAGTGGTCAGTGGAGCTGATACAGTGGTCAGTAAGTGTAGGTCCTGTATGGTCAGTGGAGCTGATACAGTGGACAGTGTGGCTGATACAGTGGACAGTGGAGCTGATACAGTGGTCAGTGGAGCTGATACAGTGGACAGTGAGTGGAGGTTCTGTATGGTCAGTGGAGCTGACCAGTGGAGCTGATACAGTGGACAGTGAGTGGAGCTCCTGTATGGTCAGTGGAGCTGGTACAGTGGACAGTGAGTGTATCTCCTGTATGGTCAGTGGAGCTGATACAGTGGACAGTGAGTGGAGGTTGTGTATGGTCAGTGGAGCTGATACAGTGGACAGTGAGTGGAGGTCCTGTATGGTCAGTGGAGCTGATACAGTGGACAGTGAGTGGAGGTCCTGTATGGTCAGTGCAGCTGATACAGTGGACAGTGAGTGTAGATACAAGGAGGTGGTGATCATTTGATGGTCAACCTCATGAATACATAATATTTTTTCCTTTTGTTTATTTCCTCTTGAGGGGGCTGTTAAGTGGGGGTGGGGTGGTACTATGCACCCCCCAGCCAGAGGAGTGCATGTTGTTTGAGGGGTCTCTGTTCAGCTGTGAATTCAGTATGAAAACATGTGGTTTACAAGCTTTGGATGCAAATCAAAGTGCCGCTGTTATGCTTTGATATTTGTAAGCGTGCACTGTACACGACGGGTACCTGCGCGAGTGTGCGAGTGTGCATCATCAAAGCCTCAAAGCCTGCAACCTCTGGACCTCTGGAGTGCTTAACTCTGTCTGAGTGGTGAGTTGTCTAGTATATTCTCACAAACTCACACACCCACACACGCCCACACGCTCCCTCCGTCAGACAGAGGGTCTCCTGCCAAGCATGACGGGGGTCCAGCTCACACTTACTCACACTCTTATAGTACCGAGTGAATCAGTCCGTGTTCAATTGCTAATGATTTCCACACCCACTCACGGCTGGAGGAGCTCAAGCCCAAACAGCGCCCGCCCTTTACTCTTGCTCGTCCGCCATCGGCTCAAGACACCGGGTAACGGTCCTGGCTGGCGGCGGTCTTGGCTGTGCATGCTGTACTGTGACTCACACACACACACACGTGGTGTTTCATGGTGTCGTGTGCCAGAGTGTGTCACCCGTTACAACTGCTGCTCCACTTAGACTAGAGTGCGCTGATGAGTTTGCCATGTGATGTTAATAAGAGTCCCTGGAGAGGTTATATCGTCTTCTGGCCTCGAAAAGAAAAGCCAGCGTTTGCTCTTTAACGTGCCCAGCGCCGCGCATTACCGTGGCGATGTGTCATCTGTGCCTCTTCCTCTTTTTTCTCCACTCAGCACTGGAAATGTGGAGTCGGTAACAATAAAGAAATAAATAACTGCAACCCAGTTACCTCACTTTCCAGCAGAGTGCCGCACAGGTCACCTGACGCCCGCGTCACCATCCACCAGCCCGGGCCCGGCACACGGCTGACGACGGTCATTTCCCATCAGCCTGAAACCTCATCTTCCTCTACAGGAACAGTCACGATCTGGTCACTGTGACGTGTTAGCGTTGCTAGGATTAACTGGTTTCAGCTGTGAAAGTGAAGCAGATCTGTTATGCTAATTAACTTTGATCGTCAATTACAGGCTCGTTAAATAATTAATACAGTCCTGACATTTTGTGTCAGGAAATCATAAGAACACTGTTACAGTGTAGAGGACAAATCAGCAACAAACTAAATGATGGCTCAGCAAAAACGCTGCTACTGTTTTATCCCAGATGGTTGCTAAAGGGTTGCAAGCCCATTGCTATGGAATCCCAAGTGGTTTCTTAAGTAAGCTTTCTAAAGACAATGCTCCAAGTGGTTGCTAAGGTGTTGCTATGCTACCCCAAATGGTTGCTAATGTGTTGCTTGGCCATTGCTATAGTGTCCCATGTGTTTGCTAGAAAGCATCTAGGCTGTTGCTATGGTAACCAGGGGTTGCTATGGAATCCTGAACAGTGTCTAAGATATTAGAAACCACTCAGGTTTGCCTGCCCATTGCATGGGCACTGCTTTAGTGTCCCAGCTGGTTGCTAAGGTGTTGCTAGGCCATTGCTTTTGTGTCCCAGTTAGTTGATAAGGTGTTACTAAGTTATCCCAAGTGGTTGCTAATGTGTTGATTGGCCATTGCTATAGTGTACCATGTGTTTGCTAAGATGCATCTAGGCTGTTGCAATGGTAACCAGGGGTTGCTAAGGTGTTGCATGGCCATTGTTGTGATGGCCCACAGGTTTGCTAAGGTGTTGCTAGACGTTTGCCTTGGCAACAGGGGGTTGCTAAGGTGTTGCTAGATGGTTGTTCTGGTAACCAGTGGTTGCTAAAGTGTTGTTAGGTTGTAGCAATGGTAACCAGGGGTTGTTAAGGTGTTGCGGGACTGTTGCTATGGCGACCACAGGTTGCCAAGATGTGGCTAGTCCGTTGCTATAGTATCTAGGTTGCTAAGTTTGTTAATACTATTGGTTCTTTGATACATATTGTTTGAAAAGAAAAAGGTTATTGAATCTAGTCATTCTGGAAGTTCTAGATAAGTCATCGACAGTCTAACCAGCCTTCGGTGAGTTGCTGCAAATAAAAACAGTGGCAGCAGCGTCACACATAAACAACAAATAGAGGAGTGTGGGTCAGTACGTGAGTGGATTAGAGATTGGGAACAGGCAGTTTGGAGGCTGTACGCTGAATGAAATCATAGTGTTTAGGTTCAACCGAAAATGAATGGGACCATAGGAGAGGAACGAGGGATGAATAAACGACAAATAGATCAGTGAAGGTCTGTATGTTTGTGGATTAGAGTTTGGGGATCTGCTATAATGTACTGAGTGAGTACAGGCAGTTTGGTGGCTGTAGGTGAAATAAAACCATGATGTTTGGTTGTGACCAAGAATGAATGGGACTCTAGGGGGGGGGGAAGAGGGATGGAAAAAATGGCAAACACACGAGTGCAGGTCGAACCAACATGACCGCCATGGTTGGGGGTCTGCCCTAAATCAGTGTATGTGAAACGGAGTCTGTCGGTTGAGCAGAAATTCAGTAGATTGGCCTCCACATTCCCATCCTATTCATTCTCTATGGGAAAATATTCTGGAATAAGTCTGTTGTTTTCTGGAATCCGTGCATCCAATCAAAAAGCTGTATGCAAGCCTGAATCACACAGTCAGACCAGACAAACAGCTTTGCAATATTACAACCATAATAACCAAAATTATGCATACGCACCAGCCCATACATGAGCCCCAGCACTAGCTTAACATTTCTGGCCTGAGCTGAAGGCCTAGCTCTAACGGTCACTGCTCACCCCCGTAGCGCAGGCCTGTCTGAGCTCTGCTGTCCTTCACTCCTCTCTGACCGTCCCGAGTCTCAGTTATTTCACTGCACATCAAATCCGTCTGCGGGTTACGTGTTTGGGAGTCCTGCTGGTTTCGATCAGGCTGAAGGGACCTGTTTCCGGATGTTTTATTCATGGTTGTGCTTTGGTGCGTCGGTTTGTTCTGAAGCTTTCTGCCTCCCTGGGGGGACACAGGCGACCCCTTCTACTCGCAGTGGGGGGAAAGAAAAGCTTGTTACACAGAAACGGGAACACAGTCTGTTGTGTTTAGACTGACGAAATGTTTGATAACGCGACGTACGATGCTTCAAAACACACGGGGCACCTGGCCCAAAGCTAAAGGAGCAGGTTTGCACGAGAGGACCTGAAGACGAGCTCGCCTGGATATGTAAAGAAACGCACCAGAATTTGCTTCGTGGCCACTTTACTGGAAACTCTGCAGCTTGCCGGGGTGCAGCTTTTCCACTGCGCATTCAAAAAACAAGAACTGACCCAAACGGGAACTAACGGAATGTCCTTGAGACGCAGCTTGAACCATCAAAACAACCACAGTTCATGATTTTCTTGTCTATTTGGGTCGCGTTGTGTCACCCTGGAGTGTCCAATAGTTATCGCTATTGTAGTTATCTTAAATTATTGAATATATTAAAACCGTATACAGCACTGTTCTGCTCTTGCACACTTATTGAATGTCTACATTCACAGAGAACCACATACAGAACCAAGAAAAGCTTATATATGAGTGAAACACCCACAAACACACACACTAGTGGCAGCCCTATCCACAGGACCCGGGAAACAGTTAGGAGTTAGATGTCCTGCTCAAGAGCACTTCAGTTGTGTCCTGTCGGTTTTAGGGAATCAAACCAGCGACCTTGCAATCACAAGGCTGATCTCTGAGACCTGAGACTTTCAAATTGGCACCATCACAGAATGTCACCCGTGCTGAACAACATAGCATCATTAATCACATGATTAACAGAGAACAGCTGAATAAACAGCTAATTAATCAATAATGGTTTGTAAAGACAAGCTGGAAAATGACTCTTCACACCAAGCAGGACGTGGTGATGAACATGAAGCTGAGTGTCTAGCAAAAGCACAGAGCTGATCTTTTTCAAGTTTTTTTGGGTCACTTCATTAAATGTTTTTACAATCCAGACAAACTTTAAAAGAGCACCCACTGTTAAAAGTTTGGGAACACCTTACAGCCCAACTGGGTCAGAAAAACATCACAGTGTGAAGTGGTTTGGTGTTGAAAGGCGTTTGAGGAACCAATAGTGCCGACCGGAGCAAATCTGAGCCAAAGCCACAGCGTTAAACCAAAGTCCTGCGGCAGGATACACTGAGTGAATCATCAGGATCAGGATATGGAGAAATCATATACACCACAGCAGACACACACAGACACTCACACAGACACGGATAAACACAACACAGACACACAGACACAACATCTGTCTGGGTATCATTAGTAATAATAAAAATCTATTAATAGAAAGACAAACGTATAGATCGTGCACTCCTGAATCGGGCAGGTCATTATTAATGAGGTTCATGTTGTTCTTGCAGGTAAACAGTAAAAATGCACTTAAGTTCCACTGACCAATAACTGACCAACATATTACACCATAATTCTCTCCTCTCCATGTAAACTGGGTCCTAATCTTGGGTAACACTTCCCTTGACCAATCACAGAGCTGTCGTCTTTCTGGCCCAGCCCACTCAAAACAGATAAAGAGAGTTAAAACTAACCAACACCACCAAAAGATAACAAGATAAGCCTTCATTCCTTTATCATCACCAACACTGTTCCTTCATCCCTTCATTCCTTTATCATCACCAACACTGTTCCTTCATCCCTTCATTCCTTTATCATCACCAACACTGTTCCTTCATCCCTTCATTCCTTTATCATCACCAACACTGTTCCTTCATCTCTTCATTCCTTTATCATCACCAACACTGTTCCTTCATCCCGTCATTCCTTTATCATCACCAACACTGTTCCTTCATCCCTTCATTCCATTATCATCACCAACACTGTTCCTTCATCCCGTCATTCCTTTATCATCACCAACACTGTTCCTTCATCCCTTCATTCCTTTATCATCACCAACACTGTTCCTTCATCCCATCATTCCTTTATCATCACCAACACTGTTCCTTCATCCCTTCATTCCTTTATCAACACCAACACTGTTCCTTCATCCCTTCATTCCTTTATCATCACCAACACTGTTCCTTCATCCCTTCATTCCTTTATCATCACCAACACTGTTCCTTCATCCCTTCATTCCTTTATCATCACCAACACTGTTCCTTCATCTCTTCATTCCTTTATCAACACCAACACTGTTCCTTCATCCCTTCATTCCTTTATCAACACCAACACTGTTCCTTCATCCCTTCATTCCTTTATCAACACCAACACTGTTCCTTCATCCCTTCATTCCTTTATCAACACCAACACTGTTCCTTCATCCCTTCATTCTTTTATCAACACTAACACTGTTCCTTCATCCCTTCATTCCTTTATCATCACCAACATTTTTCTTTCATCCCTTCATTACTTTATCATCACCAACACTCTTCCTTCATCCCTTCATTCCTTTATCATCACCAACACTGTTCCTTTATCCCTTCATTCCTTTATCACCAACATTGTTCCTTCATCCCTTCATTCCTATATCATCACCAACACCGTTTCTTCAACCCTTCATTCCTTTATCATCACCAACACTGTTCCTTCATCCCTTCATTCCTTTATCATCACCACTACTGTTCCTTCATCCCTTCATTCTTTTATCATCACCAACATTTTTCTTTCATCCCTTCATTCCTTTGTCATCACCAACACTGTTCCTTCAACCCTTCATTCGTTTATCATCACCAACATTGTTCTTTCATCCCTTCATTTACCAACATTGTTCCTTCATCCCTTTATCACCACCAACACTGTTCCTTCATCCCTTCATTCCTTTATCACCACCAACACTGTTCCTTCATCCCTTCATTCGTTTATCATCACCAACATTGTACTTTCATCCCTTCATTTACCAACATTGTTCCTTCATCCCTTTATTCCTTTATCACCACCAACACTGTTCCTTCATCCCTTCATTCTTTTATCATCACCAACATTGTCCCTTCATCAGACACCCAATCATGGACTGGCCATGATCCTCACGATAGGTTGATCCTCACTCTGAACTGCCCCTAGGTGTGAGTGTGTGAGTGTGTGCGTGAGTGTGTGTTGGCCATGCGATGGACTCCATGGTGTACTCCACCTTTGCCCAATAATGCTGGGATTGGCTCCAGCCCCCCCGTGACCCACCCAAAATGTTGCCAAAATGTTTTCACTGCTTTTTAGTTTTTAATAATTCACAGAAACATCAAAACTCCAAACTTCTGTTTTCTGAGCGTCACATGTCCTGAGCTGCCAGCGCGGTTTGACTTCACAGATCTTCCTCTTTAATGTGAAGCAGCGTGCAGCATCAAATACAGCCAGTCTGAGATACAAAACCACTCACACACCCTTCTGCGGTGGCCTCACGCTCCTCTCTCTCACACTCACTCATACACACACACACAGGCTCAGCAGAAAAGGGATCGATAGCCTCTCAATAAAAGACCAATCACAGAAAGTCCGGCTTGATTGACAGGCTGCTGAGAGACAAAAGGAAGATGGAACGGAGGAAGGATAAGAGGGCGAGAGAGATAGAGACAGATATATATAAAGAGAGAGAGAGGGTTGGAAAGTGTTTGTCTGGGGGTCATTTTAAAGACAAATCCCCTCTGGTACTGGATCCCCGGTGTAGTCCAATCACAGCTGAAGTTATTTGGCCCTCGTTGTAGCCGTCTGATTGAAAATGACATTGACACGATTACACTGAGACAAACCAGATTAGACCGCAGAATGCTGGCACTCGCCGGCCTCCTGCAGGTGTGTCCTGCCGGGACAGGCTGGGTGTACTCGTTTTTAGACACTGTCAGGACGTCTTTGAAAAAAACTACCAACGAAATGTCCCTGAATATATACAAGAAAACCATGAATCTCTATTTTTGTTGATCTTAATTTTTCTATATCATTTGAACGTGACTGCTGTTTTTTATGTCCTGTGAAGGTTTCAAGATGAATGGACCAATAGAAATGCTCCAAAATCACTGGTTCTGGTTCCATTGACCTAAACTGAAAGTAAAGACTTTTTAAAGTTATGATATATATATATATATATATATATATATATATATATATATATATATATATATATATATATATATATATATATATATCATAACTTTTAAAGTCTTTACTTTCAATTTAGGTCAATGGAACCAGAATTTTTTCCAAGTGATTTTGGAGCATTTCTATTGGTCCATTCATCTTGAAAAGTGTATATATATATATATATATATATATATATATATATATATATATATATATATATATATATATATATATATATATATATATATATATATATATACACACACTTTTTACATAGTATTTACATGTACTGTCTAATTTATGAACTACACTGAGTTATAGGTACCAATATATAATAAATTTGACATATTATTACTATTGTTATTACATATATAGACATACATAAAGTGTTTACTGGTATTGCATACATGAACTTTCATGTCGTTGCTGTCTAAAGAAAAACAACCTTTAACAATCTTCAAAATAGTAACTTTACAATAAGAGAACAACAACAGTCTTTACATTCAATGTAAGTCAATGTAAAGAGGTTTTATGTAAATTTCATTTTGGAGCATTTCTATTGGTCCATTCATCATGAAACGTTCACAGGATATAAAAACAGCTGTCGCTCAATGATACAGAAAAATGAAGATCAACAAAAGTTGAGACATGTTTTTCTTTGGACAGAGACAAGGTGCACGACTTGAGGCTGGAAAGTGAGTCAATATCGACTAATCGTCCGTCTGTTTGCCTGCATGTCTGTTTGTCTATTCTTTCATTCATTCACTGTTTCATTCGTTCCTCTGTCCATACATCTGCTTGTCGCTGCTTCTCACACTGATCCTTCTCGCTGTCTGTTCATGTGTCTGTACATCCAGATGTTTGATCATCTCTCTTTACGTTTCGCTATGCTCGTCTGTATGTCCGTCTGTTTCGTTTCACATTGCTTTGTTCTTTCGTACATCCATTCTTCCACACGCCTGCTCCTCTTCTTTTTGTTGCTGTACGTTCCTTTCTCAGTCGCATGTTTGTTCGTTCATTCATTCATCCATCTGTTTGAAAGTCGACGTAGACTAATTGCTTATCTGTGCGGCTGCACATCTTTCCCTATGTTTGTCTGTTCCTTCCTGTCTATCCGTTCATTTGGCCAACTACACGTCTTTTTGTCTGTTCTGTTGTTTGTCAATTAGTTTGTTTTTCCGTCTGGCTATTAGTCCATCCGTCTGTTCGTCCATCTGTTTTAAAGTCCAGTGGGTGTTTGGTTGAATCGCCTCTTTGTCTGATCCTTCATGTGTTTCTCCCCACGTTTGTTTATCTGTTTCATGGCTCATGGCATTGTCCATCTGTACATTCGTCTCTATCTATCTACTTGTCTGTTCTTCTGTCTCTTTGTGCGTTATTTCGTCCATCCGTATGTTCGTTCTTCCGTTCGTTATTGTTCAATCATGGAGTCTACGTTTGTTTGAGGTGCCTGTCTGTGTGTATATGCAGGTTCACATTTAATTGCCTGACCCTTCGCACATTTGTCCGTTTGTTTGTCTGTCCATCCGTCTATTAGTTCGTCCATCCATTTGTTCATTGGATCATCTGTCTTATAGTTGAGTCTACGTTTGTTTGAGTTGCCTGTCTTGCTTGTTCATAGGTCTGTGTGTAAATCCATGTTCACATCTAATTGTCTGACCCTTTGTACATTTGTCCATCCATCCATTTATTAGTTTGTCCATCCGTTGGTGTGTGTTTGTCCATTTTGTTGCTTCATCCGTCCATTTGTCCATTATCTCGTCTATTTGTTTGTTCCTTTATGCATTTTTACATCTCTCCATTCATTTATTCATCCGTCTGTTCGTCTAAAACTTGAGTTGAGGTAGACTAATCACTGATGACGGCATGAATAAAACAACAGGACGATCAAATGCTTCACAACAAGCGGCTTTAAAATCATGTGATGAACCAAATGGTCAGTAGAAACATGCTGGACCCTTTCCCATGAGCCCTGGATTACATGGCCAGCCTTCACGGAACTGGGAATACAGATCCTGGAAGCTTTTAAATACGTATCCGATGCACACGAGGTTGCCAGAGAACTATGGATACAGACCCTGGAATCACCTGCTGTCTTCTCAGGGGCGTCCATGTTATTAGTGCCAATCATGTGACCAGAGTCTAATCCACATCAAGCTTAAAGCATCATCACCGAGCAGTAGTCCACTTATTACATAGTTACTGAGATATACAGTCAGGTGGACATTGCTGGACATTCTGTTCTGTACGCGGTCTGTGCAAACATCATAGCAACTTTTATATGTGATGTTTTATTAGTTTGGAAACCTCATGTTCCCCGTAAAGGACGCGTCCCCACACTGTACAAAAACAGTGTGTGTGTGTGTGGGAGAGAGAGAGGGTGAGTGATGGAGATGGAGCGAGATGATGATCTAATAAGTCACTCTTTCATTTATCAGCACTGCTTTCACCTCCCTGCCTCTAACAGGGTTAGTATTGGTGGATGGATTAGTCTAATGAAGTCCAGGGAAAGTTTAGGAGAAGCCCTCTCTCTCTCTCTCTCTCTCTCTGCTCTCCTCTCTGCCTCACCTCCTACACACCAGCCGCTGCAGGCCATCCTCGTGGAGGAACTGCTTCTCTACTGCATCTCCAGCTGCAGCGTACGTCAAACAGCATATCACTGCAGCGGCAACAAAACGTTGCACCTCCACAACAACAACAACAACAACAACAACAACAACAACGCCACAGGAGGAGATAAAAAACATACTTTATTTTAAAAAGTAAGTCAGGACGCTGTCCACAGGACTTGGCCCCACAGGACTCGGCCCCACAGGACACTGAGGTGTTTAAACACTCCAGCAGGAGCACTGCTGCGTCTGATCCACTCACACCAGCACAACACACACTAACACACCACCAAGTGTCACTGCAGTGCTGAGAATGACCCACCACCCTAATAGTATCTGCTCTGTGGTGGTCCTGTGGGGGTCCTGATCATTAAAGAACAGAGTAATAAAGTATACAGAGAATCAGATGAACTACAGTCTGTAAGTGGAGCTCCTGTATGGTCAGTGGAGCTGATACAGTGGACAGTGAGTGTAGGTCCTGTATGGTCAGTGGAGCTGATACAGTGGACAGTGAGTGGAGGTCCTGTATGGTCAGTGGAGCTGATACAGTGGACAGTGAGTGGAGCTCCTGTATGGTCAGTGGAGCTGATACAGTGGACAGTGAGTGGAGGTCCTGTATGGTCAGTGGAGCTGATACAGTGGACAGTGAGTGTAGGTCCTGTATGGTCAGTGGAGCTGATACAGTGGACAGTGAGTGGAGGTCCTGTATGGTCAGTGGAGCTGATACAGTGGACAGTGAGTGGAGGTCCTGTATGGTCAGTGGAGCTGATACAGTGGACAGTGAGTGGAGCTCCTGTATGGTCAGTGGAGCTGATACAGTGTACAGTGAGTGGAGGTCCTGTATGGTCAGTGGAGCTGATACAGTGGACAGTGAGTGGAGGTCCTGTATGGTCAGTGGAGCTGATACAGTGGACAGTGAGTGGAGGTCCTGTATGGTCAGTGGAGCTGATACAGTGGACAGTGAGTGGAGGTCCTGTATGGTCAGTGGAGCTGATACAGTGAGTGTAGATAGAAGGAGGTGGTTTTAATGTTATGGCTGATCCGTGTATATCTCTCTCTCTCTCTCTCTCTCTCTCTCTCTCTCTCTCTCTCTCTCTCTCTCTCTCTCTCTCTCGATTTGCAGCACAGCAGAAGTGTTTTCATTGATTAGTCATCATTGATACGGTGCGCTGGTGAACTAGCGCTGATTAGCTCTTGGTGGACGGACCCTCCGCTCGGCTGATTTTATCGTTCTATCATGGTCTCCCTTTTACGACCCTCATCTGGAGCCGCGTGTTTCTCATCCTGCTCTTAAGTATCTCCATTACACCATACAAGCCGTCGAAGAGTCAAGGATGACCCTCATTCAGACTGGATTGGGGGGAGTAGTTTGACCACCAGCTGCTGCTGATGATGATAGTACAGCATTAAAGGGTCTCAGGAACAAAGATTGATCAGATTGCAGTGCTTGTTTGGGGTGTGTGTGTGTGTGTGTGCGTGTGTGTGTGTGTGTGTGTGTGTGTGTGTGTGTGTGTGTTTTACAAAAAAATTTAGTTATACTGGGAGGAGTTTGGGTTGTACTGAAAGAAGTTTGGTTTATACTGGGAGGGGGATTTGGGTTGTACTGAAAGGGGTTTGGGTTGTACTGGAGGAAGTTTGGGTTATACTGGGAGGGGGATTTGGGTTTGTACTGAAAGGGGTTTGGGTTGTACTGGAAGGGATTTGGGTTATACTGGGAGGGGGATTTGGGTTATACTGGGAGGGGGATTTGGGTTGTACTGGGAGGGGGATTTGGGTTGTACTGGAAGGGGTTTGGGTTGTACTGGAAGGGGTTTAGGTTGTACTGGGAGGGGGATTTGGGTTATACTGGGAGGAGTAAGAGTTGTATTTGGGAGGGGGATTTGGGTTGTACTGAAAGGGGTTTGGGTTGTACTGGAAGGGGCTTGGGTTGTACTGGGAGGGGGATTTGGGTTGTACGGGGTGGGGGTTGGGTTGTACTGGGAGGAGTAAGAGTTGTATTGGGAAGGGTTTGGGTTGTACTGGGAGTGGTTTGTGTTGTACTGGAGGGGCTTTGGTTGTACTGGGCAGAGTTTTGGTTGTACTGGGAGGACATTGTTTGTATTGGGAGTGGCTTGGGTCGTACTGGGATAAGTTTGGGTTGTACTGGGAGGACATTGTTTGTACTGGGAGTGGTTTTAGTTGTACTGGAAGGAGGTTGTTTTTATTAAATGTAAGGTTTTGGTTGTACTGGGCAGAGTTACGGTTGTACTGGGAGAAGACTGTTTGTACTAGGAGTGGTTTTGGTTGTACTGGGAGGAGATTGTTTGTACTGGGAGTGGTTTTAGTTGTACTGGGAGGAGGTTGTTTTTATTAAATGCAAGCCAATATAAAGCATGACAATTCTGAAAACCATGTTTATACTAATAACGCCGGGAATCTTTCAGCTGCTGGAATAGAGAAGCTACAAACTCCTAAAATAAGTTTCTATAAATACCATATATATACATAAACATAAATATATAAACATGCTAATATCGTTGCTGTCCAGAGAAAAACTACAGTATCTCAAAAATGGCAACTTTACAGAAGAGATCAAAAACTGCCTTTACTTTCAATGCAACCGGAATTGTTTCGTGAGCGAATTTGGAGCATTTCTATTGGTCCATACGTTAAGAAATGTAAACGTTAATGTAAACGATAATGTAAACAACAGCTGCCGCATGTTTTGAAAAATAGAAGTCAACAAAAGTGGAGACAATATATATATATATATATATATATATACACACAATACAAGTCAAGTGGTTTTAAAGCATTTCTGTTGGTCCATTCATTGTGAATTTTTTACACAAAAGAAATCGTGTTGCTGCACTATTACTTTATTATTTCATTACATATAAAATATATATTTAGATAATATCCAACAATGTATTTAAATATGTAAACAAACGTTTATAATAGTAATATTTAGATTTTCTCTGATAGCCCCCGCGCTGTCGTACACTCTCTGCTCCAGCAGGGCTGTTCAATTAGTTTTCCTTGTTCTTGATCTTTTTTTTTGCGAGCTCTCTCCTCCCCTCATTTCCCTTCTCCCTCTCGCCCGCTCTCCCCATTCACTTATCGATCCATCCCGCCATCGATCAGAGCCATTGATGGAGCCGCTGATCCATCCCCCATCCGTCTGCCTCTGACAGCATTTTAATTGACGAGAAAGCGGTTCAAATTAAGCAATTAGGCCGAGCAGGAGAAAATGAGACAGAAGACTGTTCCTCCATCCAGGTGAGGAATGAGAGAGAGAGAGAGAGAGAGAGAGAGAGAGAGAGAGAGAGAAAGAGAGAGAGGGGATGTAAACGGATAACGAATGCGAGAGGAATAGGCAGATGCGGGATGTTTACGCTTTTTCATTTCAGAACGTGAATGAATTTTTCATAGCGATTCATAAAAAATCCATCAATATTTTACCTGGGGAGCGGGGGTGGGGTGGGAGGGGGACGAGGACAAAACAGAGGAGAGAGAGAGAGAGTGAGAGAGAGAGAGAGTGAGAGAGAGAGGAGACCTTTCATGAAATGAGTTGTCATGAAAGTCCATTGAAGCTGGCTGAGATTCAGAAGAAGAGGAAGAAGAAGAAGAAGAGGAGGAGGAGGAGGACGATGGGGAGGGAGATGTGTTTATGCAGAGGAAGAGAGAACGAGGGATGACAAACTCCTCCGCAGGCTTTGGAGGAGAGATGGAGTGATGGGGTCTGGGTGAGAATAAGAATAGTGTGCAGACACAAAGTCAACACACACAGAGACGGCTGGTCCTTATTTTAACATCAGTCGCGTCTCAAAGTCACGGAGGCGTTCGAGCAGGCAGACACCTCACCAGCGCTGGCGCTCCGTCGCCCACCATCCATGCGGCCTCAGGGGGCCGAATCCAGCTCGCAGGCTTACAGGGGAACTCCACCAATATTTTAGAAGATGTGTCTGAGTAATTCAGCGTTTGAGATCTAAACAGAGTTAATCAGTGCGACTGGGGTGAAGTGGTTCACTGTAGAGAGCCAGAACCCACACCAGAACCATGAATCCACAAGAACCAAGACTCTACCAGAACTATACATTTCCAGGGAACCAAAAGTCTACCAGAACCACAAATTAACGGGAACAAAGATTTTACCAGAACCACAAATTAACGGGAACAAAGATTTTACCAGAACCACAAAAGTCAACCAGAAACAAGGATCAACAGAAACCAAGACTCTACCAGAACAATGAATCCACAAGAACCAAGGCTCTACCAGAATCACAAATTTTAAGGAACAAAGACTTCACCAGAACCTTGAATTGTAAAGAACGAAGAATCTCCCAGAACCAAAAGCAGGATTCTGTCTGAACCAGGAATCCACATGAACCAGGATTCTACCAGAACCATGAATCCACAAGAGCCAAGACTCTACCAGAACTATAAATTGTAAGGAACCAAGACTCTACCAGAACCACAAACTGCCAGGAGCCAACTGAACCAGAACCATGATTCTGCAGGAAAAAGAGCCAGGACTCTACAAGAACCATGAATCTACAGGGAACCAAAAATCTACCAGAACCACAAACTGTCAGGAAACAAAAGTCTACCAGAAACAAGGAATCCACAAGAACCAAGGCTCAACCAGAATCACAAATTGTAAGAAAGGCTTTACGAGATCCTCAAAGTGTAAGGAACCAAGACTCTGACAGAACCAAATCCAAGATTGAACCAGAACCATGAATCTGCAGGAAAAAGAACAAAGACTCTACCAGAACCATACATTTTTAGGGAACCAAAAATCTACGAGAACCACAAACTGTTTGGGAACAAAAGCCTACCAGAAACAAAAAATCAACAGAAACCAAGACTCTACCAGAACATTAATCCACAAGAACCAACATTCCAGAACCTTAAATTCACAAGAACCAAGACTCTACGAGAACCATGAATCCACAGGAACCTTCTATCTACCAGAACCACAAACTGACAAGAAACAAAGCCTTCACTAGAACCAAAAATGTCCAGGAACCAAGACTCTACCAGAACCAAAATATTAACAGGAATCATGACACTACCGGCATGAGAACTATGAGTCTACCAGAACCAAAACCAAGACTGAACCAGAGCCATGAATCCACAGGAAAAAGAACCAAGACTCTACCAGAACCATAAACCAAAAAGTTGTCAGGAACCAGGGTCCGGCCTGAACCATGAATCCACAGGAAACAGGATTCTACCAGAACCATGAATCCACAAGAGCCAAGAGTCTACCAGAACCACAAACTGCCAGGAACCAAGACACTACCAGCATGAGAATGATGAGTCTACCAGAACAAAAACCAAGACTGAACCAGAACCATGAATCCGCAGGAAAAAGAAGAACCAAGACTCTAGCAGAACCAGAACTAGGAATGAAGGGATGCAGGAACAACTTGAAACTCATTAGTAAAGACCTGCCAGATTCAGGATCTGGCCACTTCATTAGAAACACCTTCCTAATGTCCATGTCAACATCACTGCTGGGGTGAGAGTGGTCTACCGCTCAAAGCTCTCCAGCTAGGAGGGGCTCCAGGGTCAGAAACTGACCGCTGATGAAGGGCTAGAACTGTTTATCAGCAAATGCTTTCTAATGAAGTGGCCGAAGAGGCTGAACCAGTTCTAAGGGAAGAGATAAGTGTTTTCATATCGGTTCTAGATACCAGACTGACACAAGGGTTTAAGTGGGCATGGCCTTCACTCTGAACTTTGACCTCGCTGAATCTACGCCCACGGGGGTCAAGCTGCCGTCCCGTTTACACGAATTTATGTGCGCGCGGGACGCCACCATCCGTCTACAGCTAGTCAATTAAATATCTAATTAACTGAAGCAGCAGGTTTAAATAATTCAGCCGTATTGACCGGCCTGAGGGAGGACGGAGACGCCTTTAAATCACGTCTGCACCAGCAGAGAGAGAGAGAGAGAGAGAGAGAGAGAGAGAGAGAGAGAGAGAGAGAGAGAGAGAGAGAGAGAGATACTAAACAACAGACTCTGAGATATCCTCACTCGATGGAGGTGGACAAACATTTAGATGTAAATTAACACCGGCGGCGGCTACAGAGCAGCCTTCTCACAGCAAATCACTCAGAATAACAGTGTTCTAATTCATTACCAGTCAAAACCATAAGTATTTGGACAGTAAATCCACCACTGTGCATTTGAAGTTTTTATCGATTTTGAGTTTTCTACAGCATTGGAACACACCAATGGTTTTTTGCACTGTGTGAAAATTTCATGATGAATGGACCAATAGAAGGGCTTCAAAATAGCTTGGGCAAAATTCTGGTTCTATTGACTTACATTGAAAGTAAAGTAAGTTTTTGGTCTCTCCTGTAAAGTTGTAATTTTAGAGATACTTGTTTTTCATTGGAGAGCGACGATATATATAAACAAACTCACTCTCTCTCTCTCTCTCTCTCTCTCTCTCTCTCTCTCTCTCCCATTCTCTATCCATCTGTCCTACTCCCTTCCCACCCTTCTTCTCTCTCTCTCTCTTCCTTTTCCCTCTCTATCTCTTTATCTCCTATTCTCTCTCTCACTGCATCATTATTCTACTCTCATTCTTCAGTTTTCTCTTTGTTTCCCTCCTTCTCTTCCCTCTGCTCTCTCTCTCTCCCTTCTCTCTTCTCTGTCTCCTATTTTCTCTTTCCCACCTGTTTCATTCCATTCCACTTTCTCATCCTCTCTCCTACTGTCTCATTTCCATCCTTTTTCTCTCTTTCTCTCTCTCTACCTCCCTTTCTTCTCTCTTCCTCTTTTTTTCTCCTTCTGTGTCTTTCTATTCGACTGCCTGCTTTATTTCCTCTTCTCTCCTTTTTCTTATTTTTTCTGTCTCCTTGTCTTTCTTTTTCTTTCTATCTTTATTTTCACAGAGAGGAAGAGTGAGAGAGAGTGTGTGTGAGAGAGAGAGAGAGGGAGAGAGGGAAAGGAAGAAAGTGAGAGAGAGGGAGAGAGAGAGAGAGAGAGAGAGAGAGAGAGAGAGAGAGGTAGGGGTTGTGTTCCATGCGGGATGAGGTGGAAAATGTGGGATCTTATGTGGAAAACTGTAGTTCAGGATGACCTCATGAGCAGGTGCTCATTTCTCTGAAGACTTTCTCAGATGGATCTCCCATTCCATCTCCATCCATAACCTCCATCTATAACATCTCCATTTATATCTCCATACATAACCTCCATCTATAACATCTCCATTTATATCTCCATACATAACCTCCATCTATAACATCTCCATTTAAATCTCCATACATAACCTCCATCTATACATCTCCATCCATAACCTCCATCTATAACATCTCCATTTATATCTCCATACATAACCTCCATCTATAACATCTCCATTTATATCTCCATACATAACCTCCATCTATAACATCTCCATTTATATCTCCATACATAACCTCCATCTATAACATCTCCATTTATATCTCCATACATAACCTCCATCTATAACATCTCCATTTAAATCTCCATACATAACCTCCATCTATACATCTCCATCCATAACCTCCATCTATAACATCTCCATTTATATCTCCATACATAACCTCCATCTATAACATCTCCATTTATATCTCCATACATAACCTCCATCTATAACATCTCCATTTATATCTCCATACATAACCTCCATCTAAAATATCTCTATTTATATTTACATCTAGAGCATCTCCATTAATATCTCCATACATAACCTCCATCTATAACATCTCCATACATAACATCTCCATTTATATCTCCATACATAACCTCCATCTATACATCTCCATACATAACCTCCATCTATAACATCTCCATTTATATCTCCATACATAACCTCCATCTAAAATATCTCTATTTATATTTACATCTAGAGCATCTCCATTAATATCTCCATACATAACCTCCATCTATAACATCTCCATTTATATCTCCATACATAACCTCCATCTATAACATCTCCATTAATATCTCCATACATAACCTCCTTCTATAACATCTCCATTTATATCTCCATACATAACCTCCTTCTATAACATCTCCATTTATATCTCCATACATAACCTCCTTCTATAACATCTCCATTTATATCTCCATACATAACCTCCATCTATAACATCTCCATTAATATCTCCATACATAACCTCCTTCTATAACATCTCCATTTATATCTCCATACATAACCTCCTTCTATAACATCTCCATTTATATCTCCATACATAACCTCCATCTATACATCTCCATACATAACCTCCATCTATAACATCTTCATTTATATCTACATCTAGAACATCTCCATTTATATCTCTATCCATAACCTCCATCTATAACATCTCCATTTATATCTCCATACATAACCTCCATCTATAACATCTTCATTTATATCTACATCTAGAACATCTCCATTTATATCTCTATCCATAACCTCCATCTATAACATCCTCATTTATATCTCCATAACATAACCTCCCATCTAAAATATCTTCCTATTATATTTACATCTAGAGCATCTCCATTTATAATCTCCATACATAACCTCCAACTAGAACATCTCCATATCTAACCTCCATCTATAACATCTCCATACATAACCTCCAATTGATAACCACTTCATTTATATCTACATTCTAGAACATCTCCAATAATATCTCCATACATAAACTCCATCTATAATCATCTCAATTTATATCTCCATACATAACCTCCACTATTACATCTCCATATATGTTTACATCTAGAGCATCTCCATTTATATCTTCCCAAATACAAAACCTCCTCCATACATCTCCATAGATAACCTCCCATCTATAACATCTCCATACATCACCTCCATCTATAACATCACCATTAATATCTCAATACATAACCTCCTTCTATAACATCTCCATTTATATCTACATCTAGAGCATCTCCATTTATATCTCCATACATAACCTCCATCCATACATCTCCATACATAACCTCCATCTATAAAATCTCCATACATAACCTCCATCTATACATCTCAATTTATATCTCCATATATAACCTTCATCTATAACATCTCCATCCATAACCATCTATAACATCTCCATTTATATCTCCATCGTTACCTCCATCTATACATCATGTATATCTCAATCTGTAAGCTCCATCTATAACATCTCCATCTCCATTTAAACGTTCATCTATATCACCAATATCTATAATTTCCATTTATAATAATTTAACCCTTCATTCACCAACACTGTTCCTTCATCATCACTAACACTGTTCCTTCATCCCTTCATTCCTTTATCACCACCAACACTGTTCCTTCAACCTCTACTTCTTTATCACCACCAACACTGTTCCTTCCAACCCATCATTCCTTTATCACCACTAACACTGTACCTTCATCCCTTCATTTCTTATCATCACTAACACTGTTCCTTCATCCCTTTATCAACACCAACACTGTTCCTATCATCCCTTCATTCCTTTAGACAACTCACTAACACGTTGTCCTTCATGCCCTTCACCTTTAATACCAACACTGTTTCCCTTCACCATACATTCCTTTATCACCACACTGTTCCTTCATCCCTTCATTCCTATATCATCCCAACCCTTTTCCCTTCATCCTTCCATTTCTTTATCATCACTAACACTGTTCCTTCACCCTTTACATCACCAACACTTGGTTTCCTATCAGCCCTTCATCCTTATACAAACACCAACACTGTTCCTTCATCCCTTTATCGTCACTAACAATGTTCCTTCATCCCTTCATTCCTTTATTACCAACACTGTTTCTTCATCCCTTCATTCCTACATCACCAACACTGTTCCTTCATCCCTTTATCACCAACACTGTTCCTTCATCCCTTCATTTCTTTATCATCACTAACACTGTTCCTTCATCCCTTTATCATCACCAACCTCTGTCTTTCCTATCATACCCTTCATTCCTTTATTACCAACACGTTCCTTCATCCTTTCATTCCTTATCACCACCAACACTGTACCTTCAACCCTTCATTTCCTTATCATCACTAACACTGTTTCCTTCATCCCTTCATTCCTTTATAACCAACACTGTACCTTCATCCCTTAATTCCTACATCACCAACACTGTTCCTTCATCCTTCATTCCTTTATCATGACCAACACTGTTCTATCATCCCTTCATTCCTTTATACATCAACCAACACTGTTTCCTTCATCTATTTCATTACCTTTATCATAACCAACACTGTCTTATCCTTCATCCCTTCATTCCTTAACATCCACCAACACGTTTCCTCTCATTCCTTTAAACACCTACCAAACTGTTCTTCATCCCCTGTCATTCCTTTATCATCACACCCAACACTGTTCCTTCACCCCCTTTCATACCTTTTAACACACCAACACACTGTTTCCTTCATTCCCTTCAATCCTTTATCATCACCAACACTGTTCCTCATCCCTTTCATTCTCCTTTTTCATCGCACCAAGCATTGTTCCTTCACCCCTTCATTTCCTTTTATCATCACCAACACGTTCCCTTCAACATCATCTCCTTTATCATCACCAACACTGTTCCTTCATCCCTTCATTCCTTTATCATCACCAACACTGTTCCTTCATCCCTTCATTCCTTTATCATCACCAACACTGTTCCTTCATCACTTTATTATTACCAACATTGTTCCTTCACCCCTTCATTCCTTTATCATCACCAACACTGTTTATTCAGTCATAGTTTGATATTTTGGTGTCTCTGATTGAATCAGGTGCTGATTTGAGGATTTATAAAAATGCCACACTGAGTAAAAAACGAGTGCATGTTAAAGAGAAAGAGCTAGCATGATTAACTTAGCATGGTGCTAACGGACCCTCGTTTGGACGCCACTCATTTTTAGCAGCCTTAGTTTAATATACAGGGTCGTTAGTGCCCGTCCTTGCTGATGGAGCCGGAAGGTTCCCAGGGGACCTGCGGAGGTGGTGGCGGGGCGAGCGAGCGCGGCCCTCATGGGAACGACAGACAGCTCAGCGGTTTGTGTGGTCAGGAGAGGATCAGGTGTCCGAGGAAAAGCATGATTCAGGACGTTTTAATCATAGCACAATCTTGCTGAGCAGCAGAGGGCGGGCGTGGAAATGTGGGCAGCCAACACGGGACGGTGGACACGCGCAGCGATAAGACCCAGGGACGCGCGGGGACGGGGTAAATATAGAAGCGTGGCGTGGTTGCTGGTTAACCCGGCTGCTGTATTTACTTATTTATTTATTTTCTGTTTTCATGTTTGTGGACGGCCTGCTCTGAGTCTGGTATCAGCAGAGACTGTCCACACTGATTTACACCCCCCTCTCAATTACAACCAGATCTATCTCTCTCTCTCCCTCTCTCTCTCTCCCTCTTTCTCGTCGCTCTCCTCCCTCTTTCTCCGTCTCTCTCTCCTTCTCCTACCTCTCTCTCTACTCTCTCGTCCCTTCTCTCGCTCTCCTCCTCTCTCTCTACCTCTCTCTCTACCTCCTCTCTCTTCTCCCTCCCTCTTTCTTTCTCTCTCTCTCCCTTCTCGACTACCTCTCTCTCTCCCCCTCTTTCACTCTCTCTCACCTCTCCTCTACCTCTCTCTCCTCTCTCTCCCACTTTCTCTCTCTGCTAAACCTCTCTCTCTCTCTCTCCTCTCTCACTCTCTACCACTCTCTCCTACGCGTCTACCTCTCACCGCTTCTCATCTCTCAACTCTCCTCATCCTTCTCTCTCTCTCTCTCTCTCTCCTTCTCTCTCCTCTCTCCTTCTCTCTCACTCCTTCTCTCTACCTCTCTCTCTCTACCTCCTCTCATCTCCTCTCCTTCTCTCGTCTACCCTCTCCTCTCCTCTCTCTCACCTTCTCTCTCTCCTCTCTCCTTCTCTCTCTCTCATTCTCCCTCCCTTCTCCCTCTCTCTCTCTCTTCCTCTCTCTCTACCTCATCTCTACCCTCACTCCTTCTCTCTCTCTCACATTCTATCTCTCTCTCTCTCTCGATCTCTCTCCGTCTCTCCTCTCTCTACCTCCTCTCCTTTCTCTCTCTCTCTCCTTCTCTCTCTCTCCTCACTCTTCCTCTCTACGCTCTTCTCTCTACCCTTCTTCTCTCTACCCTCTCTCTTCCTACTCTCTCCTCTCTCCTTCTCTCTCTCTTCTCCTCCTCCTCTCCTTCTCCTCTCCTTATCTCCTCTCCTCTCCACCTCTCTTCCTCTCTACCTCCTCTACCTCATCTCTCCTTCTCTCTCTCTCCTTCTCTCTCTCTCTCTCTCTCTCTCCTCTCTCTACCTCTCTCTCCTTCTCTCTCTCTCTCTCCTTCTCTCCTCTTCTCTCTACCTCTCTCTCCCTCTCTCGGCTCTCTCTCGTCATTTGCTCTCTCTCCTTCTCTCCTCTCTCCTTCTCTCTCTCCTCTCTCCCCCTCCTCATGTCTCTCTCTCAACCTCTCTGTCCATCTCTCTCTATTCCTCTCTCTCTCCTTCTCTTCCCCTCTCTCTCCTTCTCTTCTCCTCTCTCTCTCTCCCCCTCTGTCCATCTCTCTTCCTCTCTCACATTCTCTTCCCCTCTCTTTCTTTCTCTCTGTCCATCTCTCCCTCTCTGTCCATCTCCTTATCTCTCTCTTTCGTTCATTCTTTTCCTGTCTGTTTCTCTTCCTCTGTCTCTCTTCCTCTGTATCACTTTTTCTCTGTCCATCTCTCTCTCTTTCTCTTCATCGGTGTCTGTCTGTCTCTCTTCTGTCTTTCTGTCCATGACCTTCTCTCTTCCTCTGCCTCTCTCTCTATCTTTGTCTTTCTCTGTCCAGCTCTCTTTCTCTCCCTCTGTGTCTGTCTGTCTCTCTCACTCTCTGTCTTTCTGTTTGTCTGTCAGCCTCGTCCCTTTCTTTGTCTTCAAATCTTCCTACTTTTCTCTCCTATTCCTTTCTTTTCTCTCACTTTCTTTTCTTGCTTTACCCCATCATTCTCTTTTCCTCTTTCTCTTCTACATGCTCCCTTTCTCTCTCTCTTCATCTTCCTTTTTTCTTTCTATTTTCCTTTTCCTCTTTTTCTTGTATACTTCCTTTCTGTTCATTTTTCTCATTTTTCTCTTCCCTCTCCACTTCCCTCATTTGTCTTTGTTTAAAACTTGCTCCATCATTTTTCCTCTCTCTCTGTTTAAATCTCTCTCTCCCTCTTTTTTCTCTTCTTCTTTTTCAGTTCTTTACTTTCACTGCTGTCTCTATTTTTCTCAATCTTTCTCTCACTCTTTTCTACACATTTTCTGCCTCCTTTTCTCTCTTCCTCCTACATCATATATATCCAGATCTCTTTCTTTCTCTTTTGCACAGTTACTTTCATTTTCCTCTCTCTTCTTTATTCATTCTTTTTCCCTATCTCTCCTTCTTTCTTGCTGTTCCCCCCTTTTTTTCTTCTTCTACTCCATTTGCTCTTCTCTTCTCTTCTTTAATTTTGTTTCTCCCACACATTTCCTTGCTTTTCCTCCTCATTTCCTTCTCTCTCTCTTTCTCTCTCTCTCTGTTCTCTTTCTCTCTCTTGATCTGCTCTTTCTCTCTCCACCTTTGCTTGCTATCTCTCCTTGTGTCTCTCTCCCCTCTCTCCTCTTTTTTCCTCAGTTCTTTACTTTCATTGCTGTCTCTATTTTTCTCATCCTTTCTGTCTTTTCTACACCTCTTCCGCCTCCTTCTGTCTCTTCCTCTTTTATCATATTTATCTAGATTTCTTTTTCTTCCTCTTTTGCACACAGTTACTTTCATTTTCCTCTCCCTCTCTACTTAATTCATTCTTTTTTCCCCTTCTCTCCTTTCTTGCTGTTCCCCTCTTTTTCTTCCAATCCTCTCCATTTCATGCTTTCTCTCTCTCTGCCTTTCACTCCTCTCTTAGCTCTCTCCTCTCTCTCTCTCCTCTCTCTCTCTCTCTCTCTCTCTCTCTCCCTCACCACTCTCTCTCACTCCCTCTCCCTCACTCTCACTCCTCTCCCCCCACTCTCTCTCTCGCTCATCCCACACTGTCTCACACTCTCTCCTCTCTCTAACTTCTTCTTCTCTCTCCTCTCTCTCTCTCTCTCTCTCATCTCTTCTATCTCTGCTCTCTCTCTCTCTCTCTCTCTCTCTATCTCTCTCACTGCCTCTCTCCTCTATCCTCTCCCTCTCCTCACTCTCTCTCTCTCTCACTCTCTCTCTCTCTCCCTCACTGTCTCTCTCTCTCTCCTCTCTCTCTGCCTCTCTCTCTGCCTCTCTCTCTGCCTCTCTCTCTGCCTCTCTCTCTGCCTCTCTCTCTGCCTCTCTCTCTCTCTCTTTCTCTCTCTCTGCTCTCTCTGGGAGTCTGACTGGGTCTGAAGTGGACCGTGTTCTCCGAGCGTTCCTCTGTGGATCAGCTTGGCCGAGCGTCCCTGCTCGCTCTCTTTCTCTCTGTTCTCTCTCTCTCTCTGCTCTCTCTCTCTCTGCCTCTCTCTCTCTCTGCTCTCCTCAGCTCTCGGCCCTCTCTTCTCTCTCTTCTTTCTCTCTCAGCTCCACTCACTCTCTGCCTCTCTCTCTCTCTGCTCTCACTCTCTCTGAACTCTCTCTCCTCTCTGACTCTCTCTCTCTCTCTGCTCCCTCTCTCTCTGACATTTTCTCTCTCTCTCCTCTCTCTCTCTCTCTCCTCTTCACTCGTCTCGTCTTGCTGTTTTTCTTTCTCTCTCTCTCTCTCTCTCTGCTCTCTCTGGGAGTCCGACTGGGTCTGAAGTGGACCGTGTTCTCCGAGCGTTCCTCTGTGGATCAGCTTGGCCGAGTGTCTCTGGTCTGTCACTGTTCTCTGGCCGCTGTTGAAAGTGTGTGTTTACAGCATGTTTCAGAGCTGAACTCTCGCGCTGCTGCGGTGGAGCCGCGAGTCATCTGATGGAGAAGAGAGAGAGAGAGAGAGAGAGAGGAGAGAGAGAGAGAGATGGAGAGATAGAGACATGAAGAGGGAGATAAGAGAGAGAGTGAGGAGAGGGAGAGAAGAGACGGGAGAAGGGAGAGGGAGAAGAGGAGAGAGGGGAGAGGGGAGAGAGAGAGATAGAGAGAGTTAGATGGAGAGAGAGAGTGTGAGAAGATTGAGGGAGAGAGAGAGATGGGGGGGGGGGGGGTTGAAAAAAAAAGGAGAGATAGAGTGTGAGAGAGAGTGGAGGGAGAGAGAGAGAGAGAGAGAGAAACCCGTGAGGGGAGAGAGATGAGAGAGAGTAGGGGAGGGAGAGGGATATGGAGAGGGTGAGAGGGGGAGAGAGAGAGGGAGAGGGAGAGAGAGAGAGAGAGAGTGTGAGGGATAGGAGAGAGGTGAGAGAGTGGGGAGAGAGAGAGTGAGGGCTCCGGCTCTCTGATCGTACGGCCTTCTCTAGAGTTCTTTCTCGCTCTCGATATTGCGCTCTCTCTAGCTTTCTCCTCTTTACTTTCTCTCTCTTTCCCCTTTAACCCCTCACACCCCCCCCCCCCCTCGCCCTCATCCTCCCACCATCCATCGTATCGTACCCTATCTTACTCCAGCCACCTTCCTCCTCCAACCCCTAGTAGACCGATAAATTAATACCTCAATACATGACAGACAAAAACCTAGCAACCATATACACCAGTAGCCCCACCATCCCTCATAGACACAGTATTCTGCACTGTTGGTGTCCAGTGTGGTGACCCAGATCAATAACGACCCAGACTTAAATAATAAAGCCACATAAACAGATGAAGACTCTCCATACTGTAAGTGGAAGCTCCTGTATAAGGGACAGTGGAGCTGATACTGTGTACAGTAGAGTGGCGTCCTGTAAGGTCAGTGCGGCAGAAACAGTGGTACAGTGAGAGTAGGTCCAGTACAGGTCAGTAGGAGCTGATACAATGACAGAGAGGAATGTCCATGTATGGTCAGTGGAGCGTGGTTTGGAAGAATAAAAACAGTGGACAGTATGAGTGGTGAGGTCCTGTAGGTCAGTGTGATCATATACAGTGGAACAGTGACGTGAAGGTCCTGTATGGACCATGAGGAGCCTCTACAGTGGACAGAGAGTTGAGGTCCTGTATGGTCATAGGAGCTAAAACAGTGGGACAGTGAGTGGAGGTCCCAGGATGTAGTGGAGCTGATACAGTGTACAGAGAGTGGAGGTCCTGGCTGGTCAGTGTGAGCTGAAACAGTGGACAGTGAGTGGAGGTCCTTTATGGTCAGTGGAGTCATATAACAGTGTGAACATGAGTGTCGAAGGAATGTATGTTAGTAATTTAAACTATATCTCCTGTTAAATACTTTACTTTTTATTTTACATTCTGTTTATATTTATTTTTGCCAAGCATTAAAATGGTCTGGAAGTTGTTATTATTATTATTATTATTATTATTATTATTATTATTATTATAGTTCTGCATAAGATGCATGTAAGCACCCCATTTATTACGTAAGAGATGTACTGCTGAGATATAACTGAGATTCAAACACACACACACACACACACACACACACACACACACACACACACACACACACACATTCATATATATTAAAAAACACAGACACACATACTATATATAATATATATATATATATATATATAATACATAAGTGATGACAGGATATAAAAATGAAACTGTGTGTATGTATGTTTTATGTGTTCTTATTCTCAGGATACACGTTCTGTGTGTGTGTGTGTGTGTGTGTGTGTGTGTGTGTGTGTGTGTGTGTGTGTGTGTGTGAAGAATGAGAGCTCACAGGAAAAGAGCTGCTAAGCTGAATATGATCTTTATTATTTTCAGAAAGTCTGAGCTTGGCACACTCCCGCTCTCCGCGGACCGCCTGGCAAAACACTCACGGCCTCAGAGCTGGAAAAGGAAGCAGAGACACAGCAGACGTGTGTGTGTGTATATGTGTAGCTGTGCTGTGCTCACCATATGCTTTAGTCACTTTAGAGTGCACAAGAACACAAGTACACTATAAAAAAGTGATGTACTGAATTTGCTTACATTTGCCAAAAGTATGTCAAATAAAATATAGTGTTAATGACGGACACACTACACACACACACACACACACACACACACACACACACAGTACAGTACACACACACATACAGTACACACACAAACGCATACACAATACATACACACATTCATACAGTACACACATACATACACACTGTACACATACATTCATACAGTACATACATACACACAGAACACATACATACTGTACACACACATAGTACACATACACAATACACACACATTCATACAGTACATACATACACACAGTACACATACAGACAGTACACACACATATTCTTACAGTACATACACACACACAGTACACATTCAGACAGTACACACACATATTCATACAGTACATACATACACACAGTACACATACACACTGTACACACACACAATACACACACATTCATACAGTACATACATACACACAGTTCACATACAGACAGTACACACACATAGTACACATACACAATACACACACATTCATACAGTACATACATACACACTGTACACATACACACAGTACACACACACAATACACACACATTCATACAGTACATACATACACACTGTACACACACATAGTACACATACACACTACACACACATTCATACAGTACATACATACACACTGTACACATACACACAGCACACACACACACACACACAATACACACCCATTCATACAGTACATACATACACACAGTACACATACACACTGTACACACACAAAGTACACATACACAATACACACACATTCATACAGTACATACATACACACAGTACACATACAGACAGTACACACACATAGTACACATACACAATACACACACACATTCATACAGTACATACATACACACAGTGCACATACAGACAGTACACACACATAGTACACATACACACTACACACACATTCATACAGTACATACATACACACTGTACACATACACACACACACACACAATACACACACATTCATACAGTACAAACATACACACTGTACACATACACACACACAGTACACACATTTAAATTACTAATCAACACTCAATCAATTCAATATCAGTACCTGACCTCACTAACACTCAATCAAATCCTCACAGCAATGTTCAACATCATTACCCAACCTCACTAACTCCCAATCAAATCCTCACAGCAATGTTCCTTAATCTAGTATAAAGTCTTCCCAGAACAGAGGAAGCTGTTACTGAAGCACAAACTGCTCATCATTCTCAGCACTGCAGTGACACTGACATGGTGGTGGTGTGTTAGTAGTGTGTGTTGTGCTGGTGTGAGTGGATCAGACACAGCAGTGTCACTGCTGGGCTGAGAATTGCCCACCAACCAAAACTATCCAGACAGCAGTGTCTGGGTGGCGTCCTGTGTCCAGTGATGAAGAACTAGAGGAACACAAACTGTCTCTGACTTTACATCTACAAGGTGGACCAGCAAGTAGTAGGAGTGTCTAATAGAGTGGGCAGTGAGTGGACACAGTGTTTAAACACTCCAGCAGCAGCAGCACTGCTGTGTCTGATCCACTCACACCAGCACAACGTCAGTGTCACTACAATGCTGAGAATGACCCACCTCACTAATAGTAGCTGCTCTGTGGTGGTCCTGTGGGGGTCCTGATCATTAAAGAACAGAGTAATAAAGTACACAGAGAAGTAGATGCACAACAGTCTGTAAGTGTATGTATATATATTTATGTATGTAGAGACTCTAAATACTCAGACCTGAAGAAGAAGAGAGTAGCTGTTGGACTTCCTCTCAGTCACATTAATCTATACACACACACACAACAAAGTTCAAAACAAAGACCCCCCCCCCCCCCCCACCCCCCCACCCCCCCACCACACACACACACCTCTTGCGTAACCAGCGTGGCAGCGCACCTTCAAATCATCGCTATGGGCCATAACCTTGAAAACTCCTGTTTAGAACATTTTCCACACTTTTTTATTGCTATTTATGTCGACAGCAGCTTGGCACCTTCGGATCGTTCAATCTATCACACGAGGCTTTTTCTTCCCCCTTCATAAGAAAGGCTTCAGCGGCTCCCAGAAACAAAAAGCAGCCGCTTTAAACATGAATGCCACGGAGCTGCTTTTGAAGTCCAATCTCCGCTCCTTCACCCCCCCACCCAACCAGCAGCCCGCCTCTCCGTCAGCTTTAATTTTTAATGCTCGTTCCTGAACAGGTTTGTAATAAAGACTAGGTACAGTAAGTAGCATAAAATATTGATTTTGTACATTTCCTTATGAATTTTCATTCCCTGCCGTGATTACATTTCTCATATTTTGCTGCAGAAGCGGTCGGCGGTGTTGTCGGCGCACGTCTCCGCTGCTCCGCTCTGGATTTTTGGGATATTAATCATGTAGCGCGGCCTGCGTGTGTGCATTTCATTAGGAGGAGGTATCCGAGCAGGGGGATGTGGGAGGGTTGGAGGATGGAGCTTTTACACACGGCATCGCGCCGGACGGTCAGTGTGTACGATCAGCGTTCCACATACATGCACTCTGAACACTTCAGCATCGGCTGATACGCCTGTTCAACACAGCTGTGGTGGTGAATCAGCTTTCAGCCACAGCAAGAAGAGTCTTTATAGAACATCAACTTAATAACCAGCAACATGAACATATATTTTAAGTTAAGCACATATGAAAAAATCTAATTGCTGTTGTTTTAGTACGTTGATCAAGTTAGCTAGCAATCAGTAAAATATCTGTGAGTCATGAAAGTGTTGGTAACTGATATAATAACTGGATATGACAAACTTAGGCTGGTCGGCCAAATAACACAGCTAACCAACTAACACAGCTAACCAACTAACACAGCTAACCAACTAACACAGCTAACCACCTAACACAGCTAACAAACTAACACAGCTAACCAACTAACACAGCTAACCAACTAACACAGCTAACCAACTAACACAGCTAACAAACTAACACAGCTAACAAACTAACACAGCTAACCACCTAACACAGCTAACAAACTAACACAGCTAACCAACTAACACAGCTAACAAACTAACACAGCTAACCAACTAACACAGCTAACAAACTAACACAGCTAACCAACTAACACAGCTAACCACCTAACACAGCTAACCACCTAACACAGCTAACAAACTAACACAGCTAACAAACTAACACAGCTAACCAACTAACACAGCTAACAAACTAACACAGCTAACCACCTAACACAGCTAACCACCTAACACAGCTAACCACCTAACACAGCTAACCAACTAACACAGCTAACCAACTAACACAGCTAACAAACTAACACAGCTAACCAACTAACACAGCTAACAAATTAACACAGCTAACAAACTAACACAGCTAACCAACTAACACAGCTAACCACCTAATACAGCTAACAAACTAACACAGCTAACAAACTAACACAGCTAACCACCTAATACAGCTAACAAACTAACACAGCTAACAAACTAACACAGCTAACCACCTAACACAGCTAACCACCTAACACAGCTAACCACCTAATACAGCTAACAAACTAACACAGCTAACAAACTAACACAGCTAACCAACTAACACAGCTAACAAACTAACACAGCTAACAAACTAACACAGCTAACCAACTAACACAGCTAACCACCTAACACAGCTAACAAACTAACACAGCTAACAAACTAACACAGCTAACCAACTAACACAGCTAACCACCTAACACAGCTAACAAACTAACACAGCTAACCAACTAACACAGCTAACAAACTAATACAGCTAACCACCTAATACAGCTAACAAACTAACACAGCTAACCACCTAACACAGCTAACCAACTAACACAGCTAACCAACTAACACAGCTAACCACCTAACACAGCTAACCACCTAACACAGCTAACCAACTAACACAGCTAACCACCTAACACAGCTAACAAACTAACACAGCTAACAAACTAACACAGCTAACCAACTAACACAGCTAACCACCTAACACAGCTAACCAACTAACACAGCTAACAAACTAATACAGCTAACCACCTAATACAGCTAACAAACTAACACAGCTAACCACCTAACACAGCTAACCACCTAACACAGCTAACCACCTAACACAGCTAACCACCTAACACAGCTAACCACCTAACACAGCTAACCAACTAACACAGCTAACAAACTAACACAGCTAACCACCTAACACAGCTAACAAACTAACACAGCTAACAAACTAACACAGCTAACCACCTAATACAGCTAACAAACTAACACAGCTAACCACCTAACACAGCTAACAAACTAACACAGCTAACCAACTAACACAGCTAACAAACTAACACAGCTAACCACCTAACACAGCTAACAAACTAACACAGCTAACCACCTAACACAGCTAACCAACTAACACAGCTAACCAACTAACACAGCTAACAAACTAACACAGCTAACCAACTAACACAGCTAACCAACTAACACAGCTAACCAACTAACACAGCTAACAAACTAACACAGCTAACCACCTAACACAGCTAACAAACTAACACAGCTAACCAACTAACACAGCTAACCAACTAACACAGCTAACCAACTAACACAGCTAACAAACTAACACAGCTAACCACCTAACACAGCTAACAAACTAACACAGCTAACCAACTAACTATCCATCCATCCATTCATCCATCTATTCATTTATCCATCTAGCCAACAATCTATTCAATTGTTCATCCATCTATCCAACTATCCATCCATTCATCCATCTATCCAACTATCCATCCATTTGTCCATCTATCCAACTATCCATCCATTTATCCATCTATCCATCCATCTATCCAACTATCCATCCATTTGTCCATCTATCCAACTATCTATTCATTTATCCATCAATTTATCCATCTATCCAACTATCTGTCCATCCATTCATTTGTCTATTTATTTATCCATCTATCCAACTATCTGTCCATCCATTCATTTGTCTATTTATTTATCCATCTATCCAACCATCTATTCATTTATCCATCTATCCAACTATCCATCCATTTGTCCATCCATCTATTCATCCATTTGTCCATCTATCCAACTATCCATCCATTTATCCATCTATCCATCCATCTATCCAACTATCCATCCATTTGTCCATCTATCCAACTATCTATTCATTTATCCATCAATTTATCCATCTATCCAACTATCTGTCCATCCATTCATTTGTCTATTTATTTGTCTATCTATCCAACTATCTGTCCATCCATTCATTTGTCTATTTATTTATCCATCTATCCAACCATCTATTCATTTATCCATCTATCCAACTATCCATCCATTTGTCCATCCATCTATTCATCCATTCATCCATCTATCCAACTATCTATTCATTTATCCATCTATCCAACTATCCGTCCATTTGTCCATCTATCCATCCATCCAACTATCTATTCATTTATCCCTCCATCTATCCATCCGTTTATGTAACTCTATCCATTTATCAATCTATCTAACTATTTGTCCCTTTATCTATCTATCTAACTATCCATTCATTTATACAATTATCCAAGTGTCCATCCATTTATCCAACTATCTGTCTATTTATACAACTATCCGTCCACTTATCGAACTGTTCCTTTATCCATGCATTTATCCCTCTATCCAACTATCCATCCATTTATCTATCTATGCAACTATCAGTCCATTTATCCATCTATCCATCCACAATGTCCATTTATCCATCCATACATTTATCTAGGTATCCAACTATCCTTTCATCTATTCCATTATCCAACTTTCTATCCCTTTATCCAAATATTCTACTATCTATGCAACAATCCATCCATGCATCCAACTATCCACCTATTTATCCATCTATCCATCTACCTACCTACCTATATAGAAAAATGCTTTCAAATCAAATTTGCAACTCAAGTAAGGTCATGTACCTTGAGACCCTCAGCTCTGTGGTTCTTAGAAAGAAGATTTAGGGTCACATCCAACTTTAAAACACACAAAGTTTAAAATCCTGCTTTGTGAGCGGTTCAAGTAGCTGGAGCGAACAGCACCCCGCAGAAAAACAAACTACCTCGTCACATAACTTGTTCACTCTTATATAAAAGTGGAGAGACAATCTAGTGCTTCTCTGGGCCTGGAAGTCCACTGGTCACGATGAGCTTCAAAACTGTTCAGAAGAAAACTTTCAGTTTTTAATGTTATTTTAAAACACCTTGCTCTAAAAGACAATGACCCAAACTAATGGGTAAAGACATCTGGTTCCACTGACTTACATTAAAAATGAAGTAAGGTTTTTCCTTCTTCTCTAAAGGTATTGTTTTGGAGGTCCATGTTTTTAGGACAGTAGTGAAATACACCAACTACTACAGATCCTGAAGAGTCCAGCTTAGATATTTAGATTAAACTTACCGGAATCTTTGATAGTCCAAGACTTGAGGATGTTACATCCAGCATTGGCTTAGCAGGCCTTGTGGACAAACTCCATTTGTGGACTTGACTTCACTTGCGGGTTGAAGTGACGCAGAGAGTATTTTTTATTTGTCTATGAGGATAAAAACATTGTATCAGTTTAGTTTCTAATCACTTCATGTCAGTATTTATTCTAATCATTAATAATTCATCAGTTGCCGTTAGTGGACCATCTATGCAACCTGCAGTTGATTCATTGCTTAAAATGTTTGATCTTCTTTAAACATCTACACATTTTCTGCTTCAAGCTCTCACTCTTTCATAGATTATCATACAGGGTACAGCTCAGCACTGCCCCTAGTGTTTGGAGTATAGAACTACACCTTCAGTTCAGTGGTACTAATCAGATTGTAAAAGAGAGCGCAATCCACCTATCCATCCATTTATCCATCTGTCCATCCAACTATCAGTCCATTTATCCATCCCTCCATCTATCAGTCCATTTATCCATCCATCCAATTATCTGTCCATTTATCCATCTATCTTTCCATTTATCCATCTTTCCAACTATCTGTCCATTTAGCTATCTATCCAACTATTAATCAATTTATCCATCTATGCAACTATTCATCCATTTACCCATCTATCCAACTATCCATCCATTTATCCATCTATCCAACTATCCATCCATTTATCCAACTATCCATTCATTTATCCATCTATCCATCCAACTATCAGTCCATTTAATCATCCATCCAATTATCTGCCCATTTATCCATATAGCCATCCAACTATCCATCCATCATCCATCCAACTATCATCCATGTATCTATATATCCAACTATCCATCCGTCATCCATCCAACTATCCATCCATTTATCCATATATCCAACTATCCATCCATTTATCCATCCAATCAATTATCTGTCCATTTATCCATCTATCCATCCAACTATCCATCCATTTATCCATATATCCAACTATACATCCATCATCCATCCAACTATACATCCATTTATCCATCTATCCAACTATACATCCATTTATCCATCCATCCAACTATCCATCCATTTATCTATCTATCCATCTAATTATCCATCCATCATCCATCCAACTATCATCCATTTATCCATATATCCAACTATCCATCCGTCATCCATCCAACTATCCATCCATTTATCCATATATCCAACTATCCATCCATTTATCCATCCAATCAATTATCCGTCCATTTATCCATCTATCCATCCAACTATCCATCCATTTATCCATATATCCAACTATACATCCATAATCCATCCAACTATCCATCCATTTATCCATCTATCCAACTATCCATCCATTTATCTATCTATCCATCTAATTATCCATCCATCATCCATCCAACTATCATCCATTTATCCATATATCTAACTATACATCCATCATCCATCCAACTATCCATCCATTTATCCATCTATCCTCTTGTGTTTGGAGTACAGAACTACACCTCCAGACATGCTCACCTAGTTTGATGGTACTAATCTGATTGTCACTCTGCCAATTACATCTAATTATTATTCCTCTAGAAAGAGAGTACAATCTGTCTGGAAGCCCATACGTCATGCTGTTGGTCCACAAAGCTACAGAGAGATCTGAGCAGGACGAGTGCCAGTTGGGGAAGCCGATGGTAATCAATGAGAATTGATTTGGTACTAGTGGAGCGCTCTGCTGCGCCTAAAGCTGCTGAACTAGCCTTTATGAATATTAAACCTGGCTGGGGTCGGCAAAGCTGACCTGCAGCACACCCCCTGATAGACTTTGGTTAAATACACATATATACACGGTGTCCTTTCACTGGTAAAGTCTGCAAGACCCCTAGTCTTCACCAAATCATGGCCTTTTAAAAACTGTAACTTCCAAAGTCAGTATCATACACAGTGGTGGTGATGGAACCAGACGTCCACCTCTAAGATCTTGAAAATAGAACGAGTATTTTTTATATTTCCACTCTAGATTCTGTTCTCTTGACACCAGAGTACATTCCATAACACAAGCTGAACAAGCTATCTAGTAAACACACTCACCAAACTGTCCATTGTAAGATGTAATGATTTTTATCCTTGAAATTGGAATTATACTTTATATCTCTAATACAATAACTTTACAGGAGAAGGAAAAAACGTACTTCCATTCAATGTAAGTCAATGGAACCAGACGTCTTTCCACGTCATATACTGCATGGAATGTATCTCTTAACAAGGAACTTCTACGAAGCTTAAGCAGAGTTTTTGGAGGACCTTCCAGGCAGCGTCCATCATCACAGGTTGGAATTACTTTTTGGATCAGCATCAAACTATCAATGAAAGTTGCTAATGCTCTTCATCATGTTGGTCACAATGATGTTCTACACATTCATGTGAAGTCTATGGGACCAGACGTCTTTCCAAATCATTTCTAGGCATTTCTTTTGGTCCGTTCATCATGAAGTGTAAGCAACTCCAACTAAAATCTCTAGATGTTGCTTGTGTGGAGACACATCCCATGCAGTATTTCACTGCTCTGGGAACTGCTCTCTATTGTTTGTCATTTTTGACCAAATTTGAAAAACCCAGTTGTCCTGTATGTATACCTCCTTATATTGTATGTTATATGAAGGACAACTTTATTTTTCAAATTTGATCAAAAATGACAAACGATGGAAAGCAGTTCCCAGAATAGTGATATACCACATGGGATGTGTCTCCAAACAAGCAACTTCTACAAAGCTTATACTGAGTTTTTGGAGGCTCCATCATTACAGGTTGGTCCACTTCTAAGAGCTTGAAAGTTGAATGAGTATTTTTTATATTTCCACTCCTCTCTTAACATGCAGAGGACATTCCATAACACAAGCCAAACATGTAACTTTACAGGAGAAGGAAAAAACTTACTTCCCTTCAGTGTAAGTCTATGGAACCAGATGTCTTTCCAAATCATATACTGCATGCAATGCATATCCAAACAAGCAACTTCTACGAAGCTTAAGCAGAGTTTTTGGAGGACCTTCCAGATAGCATCCATCATCACAGATTGGAATTACTTTGTGTTGGATCAGCGTCAAACTATCAATGAAAGTTGCTGATGCTCCTCATCATGTTGGTCACAACGATGTTCTACATTAAAAATCCCACCAATACATTTTTCCAAATTTTTCAGGTTGGGTTTTGGGGTGAGATGGTTTAGATGTTGTTTACAGTGGTGGTGATGGGAACCAGGGGTCTCCATATCCTCAACACAAATATAGACATTGTATTTACTATCAAACCCACCAGTGAACCTACACATGTCTTCTGAGTGTTTATATGGATGTTGATGTTAAAATCTGGAAATTCTAAAAATAAAATGTTTCTATTTTAACCTCACAGCACCCTGCAGCATGTATCCCTCCACCAGGAATGGACTTTAAGGCCCAAACCTTCCAAGAACTATCATAAACACCATCTCAGAGATCAGACAGTGTATTTATAACCATTAATAACTTTCTGTGCAGGAGCTTTTAGAGGTAGACGTCTGGTTCCATTCACCACCACTGTGTACAGCTAAGACTGTATCTAGAACAGAGCGTTTCACACAAGTACACAATTTTTTAAGACTAGTGGAGTTCCCCTTCATGCAGCATAAGCCACTGGAATAATGTATGAATACAAATTTACACTGTAACATGAGACGGTGGTCCCTCCGTTGCTGATATGACAGTAAATATGATAATAAATAAATAAATAAACAATCTGAGGAGGACAACGTGTTTACACCTCAAAGTGACCTCTCTTTTAATCCGACATGGTGTGTGTCGCACGCCCCCCCGCACAGACGCGCGGGTGTGAACTTGAAGGGGGCTCAAGGGTATATCGGAATAATGCAGCAGCTATTAAGGAATAAATTGGCGCAGCGTTCGGGCTACACCTGCTAGAACTGCCGCTAATGTGTTCTGACGTGTGTCTGGCGTGTGGAGGGGGCCGGGGGGGGGGGTGGGGGGGGGGGCAGACGGAGGTGAAGAAGAGTTTAAAGGGGGGGCTGGTTGGGTTTAACTTGTACATTCAGGATTGTGTGATCTGTTTTCTTCGTCTTCTCCTCTTTCTTATTCTTCTACTTCTTCACTTCTTCCACTTTTCCTTCATCATCTTAATCCCCCCTTCATTTCTTCATTACTCCTCTTCATCGTCCTCATCGTCATCTAAAGATTTAATTGTCTTTATTTATTCTTAATAATCTTTTATTTCTTTATGATCTTAATCAGCTTCTTGGTCTTCCTTATTCTTCATCATCATCTTTCTTTACCACAGTCATCATCATCATCATCAGCATCATCATCATCAGCAGCAGCAGCAGCAGCAGCAGCATCAGCATCAGCATCATCCCACTTCTCTCTATCTCTTATTTTCACTGCCTTCACTTTCTCTCTCTATTTCTCTCCCTCTTTTTTAATCTCTCCCTCTCTCTCCACTGCTGTCTTCCCTTCATCCTTCTCTCTATCTCTTATTTTCATTGCCTTCTCGTTCTCTCTCTATTTCTCTCCCTCTTTTTTAATCTCTCCCTCTCTCTCCAATGCTGTCTTCCCTTCATCCTTCTCTCTATCTCTTATTTTCACTGCCTTCACTTTCTCTCTCTATTTCTCTCCCTCTTTTTTAATCTCTCCCTCTCTCTCCACTGCTGTCTTCCCTTCATCCTTCTCTCTATCTCTTATTTTCATTGCCTTCTCTTTCTCTCTCTATTTCTCTCCCTCTTTTTTAATCTCTCCCTCTCTCTCCACTGCTGTCTTCCCTTCATCCTTCTCTCTATCTCTTATTTTCATTGCCTTCTCTTTCTCTCTCTATTTCTCTCCCTCTTTTTTAATCTCTCCCTCTCTCTCCACTGCTGTCTTCCCTTCATCCTCCTCTCTATCTCTTATTTTCATTGCCTTCTCTTTCTCTCTCTATTTCTCTCCCTCTTTTTTAATCTCTCCCTCTCTCTCCAATGCTGTCTTCCCTTCATCCTTCTCTCTATCTCTTATTTTCATTGCCTTCTCTTTCTCTCTCTATTTCTCTCCCTCTTTTTTAATCTCTCCCTCTCTCTCCACTGCTGTCTTCCCTTCATCCTCCTCTCTATCTCTTATTTTCATTGCCTTCTCTTTCTCTCTCTATTTCTCTCCCTCTTTTTTAATCTCTCCCTCTCTCTCCGCTGCTGTCTTCTCTTCCACCTTCTCTCTATCTCTTACTTTCACTGCCTTCTTTCTCTCTCTCTTTCACTTTCTTTCTCTCCCTCTCTTTTAATCTCTCCCTCTCTCTCCACTGCTGTCTTCCCTTCATCCTTCTCTCTATCTCTTATTTTCATTGCCTTCTCTTTCTCTCTCTATTTCTCTCCCTCTTTTTTAATCTCTCCCTCTCTCTCCACTGCTGTCTTCTCTTCCACCTTCTCTCTCTCTCTTACTTTCACTGCCTTCTCTCTCTCTCTCTTTCACTTTCTTTCTCTCCCTCTCTTTTAATCTCTCCCTCTCTCTTCACTGCTGTCTTCTTTGGTGCTCCCCTCTCTCTATCTCTTACTTTCACTGCTTTCTTTCTCTTTCTATCATTCTGTTTCTCTTTCTCTCTCTCTCTCTCTCTCTCTCTCTCTCTCTCTCTCTCTCTCTCTCTCTCTCTCTCTCTCTCTCTCTGCCTCCCTCTCTCTCTTCTTCTTTCTCTCTCTTACTCTTTCTCCCTCCCTCTCTTATTCACTATCTTTTCCTCTCTCTGCCTTCTCTATCTCTCATTCTCTCTCTCTCTTTTTACTCTCTCTCTTTCTATTCAGCTTATTGTCTTCTTATTCTCCGTCTCAACTTTACTTCACCTCTCTTCCAATATTCTGCCCTTCTCTCCAAATTTCTACTGTGTTTCTTCTCCATTATTCCTCTCTGCCTCGACTTTACTGCCTCTCTCTCTGTCTGTCTGTCTCTCTCTCTCTCTCTTTCTCTCTCTCTCTCTCTCAGTCTCTCTGACTCTCTCTCTTTCTCTCTCTCTCTCGCCCATGGCTAGCAGTCGTTAAGTTAATTAGCGGCAGAGCTATTTTCTCCATGTTGTGATTCTTTTTAATGCCGTTATTCCTCTGTCTCATTCCTTCTCTCTCTCTCTCTCTCTCTCTCTCTCTCTCTCTCTCTCTCTCTTCATCTCTGCAGCGATTCTCTGCTAAATGTCCAGATAATGGGAATGTTTGGAACATCTTGCGGAGGATAATGATAGCCTCTCGTACGCGGCTCCATGTGCTCGTGTTTTGGAGTGTTTATGTGTGTGTGTGAATGGGGAAGGGGGTGGGGGAGTTTAGGAGGGTTTAGGGGGGTTAAAGGGGGTGAGGTGGGGGTAATTATGTTTTCATATGTGTTCAGATTGTGTATGTTGTGTCCCTGGAGCCCGCAGCCGGAATGTTTGCGTGTATGTGTAGTGCTCCAGACGTTGTTTTGACTGAACGTGCTCCCCGGAGGACGGCCGTTACGGAGCGGGTCTAATAGTCAGTAATAGCCAGTGCAGCGTTTATGGTGTTTGATAGTTTAGAGTTAAACCGTTCGGGGGCCTGACTGTCAGTCCGCCTGTTACCACGAGTCGAGTCAGAAGCTTGGGGACACTCAGGATAACAGTTGTTATACAGTGATCTACACAAAACAGTCTATATAACGATCTACACAGAGCAGTCCATAAAGTGTTCTACACAGAACAGTCTATATAGTGTTCTACACAGAAAAGTCTATATATTGTTCTACACAGAATAGCCTATACAGTGTTCTACACAGAACAGTCTATATAGTGTTCTACACAGAGCGGTCTACATAGTGTTCTACACAGAACAGTCTATATAGTGATCTACACAAAACAGTCTATATAGTGTTCTACACAGAACAGTCTATATAGTGTTCTACACAAAACAGTCTATATAGTGTTTTACACAGAACAGTCTATATAGTGTTCTACACAGAACAGTCTTTATATAGTATTCTACACAGAACAGTCTATATAGTGTTCTACACAGAATAGTCTATATATAGTATTCTACACAGAGCAGTCTATATAGTGATCTACACAGAATAGTCTATGTAGTGTTCTACACAGAACAGTCTATATAGTGATCTACACAGAACAGTCTATATAGTGTTCTACACAAAACAGTCTATATAGTGTTCTACACAGAAGTCTATATAGTGATCTACACAGGACAGTCTATATAGTGTTTTACACAAAACAATCTATATAGTGTTCTACACAGAATAGTCTATATACAGTAATCTACACAGAACAGTCTATATAGTGTTCCACACAGAATAGTCTATATACAGTATTCTACACAGAACAGTCTATATAGTGATCTATACAGAACAATTTATATAGTGATCTACACAGAACAATTTATATAGTGATCTACACAGAACAGTTTATATAGTGTTCTACACAGAACAGTCTATATAACGATCTACACAGAACAGTCTATATAGTGTTCTACACAGAGCAGTCTATATAACGATCTACACAGAACAGTCTATATAGTGTTCTACACAGAGCAGTCTATATAACGATCTACACAGAACAGTCTATATAGTGTTCTATACAGAACAATTTATATAGTGATCTACACAGAACAGTTTATATAGTGTTCTACACAGAACAGTCTATATAACGATCTACACAGAACAGTCTATATAGTGATCTACACAGAACAGTTTATATAGTGATCTATACAGAACAATTTATATAGTGATCTACACAGAACAGTTTATATAGTGTTCTACACAGAACAGTCTATATAACGATCTACACAGAACAGTCTATATAGTGTTCTACACAGAGCAGTCTATATAGTGTTCTAGACAGAACAGTCTATGTAGTGTTCTCTACAGAACAGCCTATAGGGTGTTCTACATAGACCAATCTATATAGTATTCTTCACAGAACAGCCTATATAGTGTTCTACCCAGAACAGTCTATATAGTGATGTACACAGAACAGTCTATGTAGTGATCATTGATTAAATAAACGAATGGACCACTAAGACACACCCTCTCACCTCTAGCTGATGTGCTCTAGTGTTAATAACGTTACAGTGTATGGCGAGCGGTTGTGCTAAGTACTGCTCCAGTGTGCCATCGGGCCATGATTTTACAATCAAACACAAAATCCTGAACAAATGATGAACACTGTCGCTACACAATTCAGTACAACCCTGTTTACAGTCTGTTCACATGTTTAGAAACAAATCTCTGAATTTACTTCACACGTAGTTTAATCGTGAAATGTTTGTTGTTTGTTGTGGGAAGTTTTACTATTTGAAAATAAAGAAGAAAGAGAGAGAGAAAGAAAGAAAGTGCTTCTTTCAGTAAAACAGCTCTCAGTTTACTTTAACACGTTCCCAGTTCTCCGTATCCCTCAGCCCTCCTGCCTCAGCCTAATCAAACATCTGTAAACGCACATTTCCCTTCAATGAAGCTCCATTCAGATGCAAATCCGAGAGGCTTAATTGAACACCTCTGTTGTGAAGAAGCTCAGAGTGAGAGTTCTCTGCTTAACTCTCACTGATTACACTCTGGAACTGCTGGAGCTCAAACAGCAGCATCCAGATGTTTTCCTGTTCGTGATATACAAACACAGTAACTTTATCAGAGAACGATATGGAAGTTTGTTCCCGCCAGATATATATATATATATATATATATATATATATATATATATATATATATATATATATATATATATATATATATATATATATATATATATATCCTGTTCTTTAATGGTCAGGAGCAGGTGCTATTAGGGAGGTGGGTCATTCTCAGCATTGTGACACTGACCTGATGTGACGGTGGTGTATTAGTGTGTGCTGTGCTAGTGTAAGTGGATCAGACACAGAAGTGCTACTTCATTGTTTACACCTCAGTGTCACTACTGGACTGAGAATCGTCCACCAACCAAAACTATCCAGACAGCAGTGTCCTGTGGGTGGCGTCCTGCGTCCACTGATGAAGAACTAGAGGAACACAAACTGTGCAGCAGCAGATGAGCTACTGTCTCTGACTTTACATCTACAAGGTGGACGAGCAAGTAGTAGGAGTGTCTAATAGAGTGGACAGCGAGTGGACACCTTTTAACATGCCCGGGCTCACCGGTGGGCCCAAAATCAATAACATATATATTTAAGGATATATCTGAAGATCTACAGTTCCACCAAGGACAACAAAGGTACAATATGAAAGCTTAGAATCTCTACTACTATTTTTACTTTAATGACATTCAGAAAGTTAATATTTTTGTCAAAAACTACCTTGTCCAGAGCATTAGTATGACAAAATATAAGGTATACTACCAACATTTTTATTTTTTAAGCCATCTGGACATATTATACATCAAACGAACAGGCAGACCCTCAGGATTACGACGGTGTATTATACTCTGAAATGTAGGAATGTATTGAAATAAAAAATAAAGGATAGCTTTTCCAAAAAGTAACACGCCCCCTAGGTCAACGTCCGCGTTGTTGTGGCGCGTAACGGCTCTCAGCTTTCACAGAGACCCACCACCAAAACCACAACAAGCCAGCCACATACCTCAGACTGTCAGCTTCAAAATGAGACCAAACTTGTGTTTTTCCATCAATCCAGTCGTTAATAATCCACTGATCCACTCACACCAGCACAACACACACTAACACACCACCACCACGTCAGTGTCACTGCAGTGCTGAGAATGATCCACCCAAATACTACCTGCTCTGTGGTGGTCCTGTGGGGGTCCTGACCATATAGGCTAATCAGTATATATATATATATATATATATATATATATATATATATATATATATATATATATATATATATATAGTATTGCTGACACGAAGGGAAAAACACATTGCATAGAAATTATTTAAGTTAAAATACTTTTTTAAATACTATTTTTTCAAAGTATTGACCTACTATATCAAATTATTGACTTAACAACTTGTTTAATTTTCTTGAAATAACACATTATAAAAATGACTTATGTATTTAAAAATACCAATGTATTTCTTTTCACCTTGCTTTTGAACATAGTATATTGAAATGTTGCCTTAATAACTCAAATATAATTATTTAAAGATAATAAGTCAGTATCTTTTGAGTATTTGTCATTATAATAAGCCAGTGATTTGAGATAAAGAGTCACGTTTTGATATATTGCTTCCAGAAACCCAAAATAATAAAATAGTTTTCTGAAGATATTATTTATTTATTTATTATTTCAAAAATGAATAACTCTTCTTTTTCAATATAATACATCAAACTGTCATAATCTACACATCCATAGCTTCAAAAATAATATACATATTTTGGCAGTGAAAGAAAATCATATTTGAATGAAAGTCTTTGGAGAAACATCCTTTTTGGCACCAGGTGGGGTTCATGCAGGTGGTCTGCCTGAAATAGCCAATCAGCCCAGATACAACAGCCAAACCCCCTTCCACTGCACGAAGCAACCTTGTGGAAGCCAAAGGTGATGGTGTCTCAAACAGAAGTTCATTTAAAGCTGTCCTCACAGTTCTGGAGCTCAGCAGCAGGACGGCTCGGTACTGAGCTCAGACTTCTCCACACGCCGAGCCGGTCTGAGCTGCACCTGGCCCGTGACCTCACATGTGCGTACTGGCACCAGGAGGAGGAAAGTTATGGATCGAGGCGTTCATTAACAGCCCCCACACACAAACACACACACACACAAACACTTATTGACCCGTCAACAACGCAGCAGACACTTTTAAGCACAAACACATGTCAATACAAGCACGCGCACACTCGCCGCATTGATTGCACGCTGACTGCACCACTACAAAGAGTGAGCGCGGAGCGAGGGAATCGTCTCACCGAGACAAAGACATCGACCAGCATGAGACTGTTCAGAAGAGCCTTAGAACATTTTCCAGCTCTCCAGACTCACTCACTCACTGGCCACTTTATTAGAAACACCCACATTGTGGTTCGACTAACTGGCCATTTTAATAGAAACACTCACCTTGTGTGTCCACTTTATTAGAAACACCCATCTTGTCCTTCCATCAACTGGCCACTTTATTAGAAACACCAACCTTGAGCTTCTACTAACTGGCCACTTTATTAGAAACACCCACCTTGTGCTTCCACTAAATGGCCACTTTATTAGAAACACCTACCTTGTGCTTCCATTAACTGGCCACTTTATTAGAAACACCCACCTTGTCCTTCCACTAACTGGCCACTTTATTAGAAACACCCACCTTGACCTTCCACTAACTGGCCACTTTATTAGAAACACCTACCTTGTGCTTCCATTAACTGGCCACTTTATTAGAAACACCCACCTTGTCCTTCCACTAACTGGCCACTTTATTAGAAACACCCACCTTGTCTTTCCACTCACTGGCCACTTTATTAGTAACACCAACCTTGTGTTGTCACTAGCTGGCCACTTTATTAGAACATCATTAGAACATTTTCACTGTGTACTCTGTATGTAGTTGAAATGACAATAAAAACCCACTTGACTTGAGAAACACCCACTTTGTGTTTTCACTAGCTGGCCACCTTATTAGAAACACCCACCGGGTGCTTCCACTAACTGGCCACTTTATTTGAAACACCCACCTTGTGCTACCACTAACTAGCCACTTTATTAGAAACACCTACACTGTCCATCCACTAACTGGCCACTTTATTAGAAACACCAACTTTGTGCTTCCACTAACTGGCCACTTTATTAGTAACACCAACCTTGTGTTGTCACTAGCTGGCCACTTTATTAGAAACACCCACCTTGTGTATTCACTAGCTGGCCACTTTGTTTGAAACACCCACCTTGTGCTACCACTAACTGGCCACTTTATTAGAAACACCTACACTGTCCATCCAATAACTGGCCACTTTATTAGAAACCTTTTGTTTTTACACCTGTACAGTGGACTGATATGACATGTGTTTCTGATAAAGTGGCCAATGGTTGGTACCTTTGGGAGTACCTAATAAATGGGGGATGGACAGCGCAGGCATCTTCATAAATCCATACCAGGCTTTGTGACCGCCTGTCTGCGGGTGGTCACAGCTGTCCAGTCCTGCGGTCATGTACAGCTACAGATGTATGATTTCCTTTTGTGTCAGTGGTCCGTGTGTGTGTGTATGTGTGTGTGTGTGTGTGTGTAGTGCTGGCTGAGAGCTGACAGTCCAAGGCCGCCGGGCGGAGGGAGAGATCAATGGGGCGAACAGAGAGAGAGAGAGAGAGAGAGAGAGAGAGAGAGAGAGAGAGAGAGGGAGAGAGAGAGAGAGATGGAGGGAGCTGTCAGTTCTGAATTAGATGTTAAATCTTTCGGACAAAACGTATTGTGTTAAGAATTTCTCATGTGCTGTTTCCACACCGGTGATATATGGTGCGGCTCCGGCACACGAGCTCCGGTCCGAATCTGCTGTTTCAGGACTAAAGTGCCTGTCAGGCTGCACATGATGGATTTTTAGCAGTGCATCCTCTCTTTGCTGCCCAAACACTCACACACACACTCGTTTTCTCACAGAGTCAGGACACGGGATCATTCATGTGGACCATATGCATTATATATGTTAGTATGTACCGTATATAACCATAACATCCCATATACAGTATATACACACATCTGATTCTCTGTATACTATATTACCCTGTTCTTTACTGGTCAGGACCCCCACAGGACCACCACAGAGCAGGTACTATTAGGGAGACGGATCATTCTCAGCACTGCACTGCGTTAGAGTGTGTTGTGCTGGTGTGAGTGGATCAGCAACAGCAGTGCTGCTGCTGGAGTGTTTAAACACCTCAGTTTCACTGCTGGACTGAGAATCGTCCACCAACCAAAACTATCCAGACAGCAGTGTCCTGTGGGCGGCGTCCTGTGTCCACTGATGAAGAACTAGAGGAACACAAACTGTGCAGCAGCAGCAGAGGAACTACTGTCTCTGAGTGGTTAGTATGGTGGTGTAGTGGTTAGTATGGTGGTGTAGTGGTCAGTATGGTGGTGTAGTGGTTAGTATGGTGGCGTAGTGGTCAGTATGGTGGTGTAGTGGTTAGTATGGTGGTGTAGTGGTTAGTATGGTGGTGTAGTGGTTAGTATGGTGGTGTAGTGGTGAGTATGGTGGTGTAGTGGTTAGTATGGTGGTGTAGTGGTCAGTATGGTGGTGTAGTGGTTAGTATGGTGTAGTGGTTAGTATGGTGGTGTAGTGGTCAGTATGGTGGTGTAGTGGTTAGTATGGTGGTGTAGTGGTGAGTATGGTGGTGTAGTGGTTAGTATGGTGGTGTAGTGGTTAGTATGGTGGTGTAGTGGTTAATATGATGGTGTAGTGGTTAGTATGGTGGTGTAGTGGTTATAATGGTGGTGTAGTGGTTAGTACGGTGGTGTAGTGGTCAGTATGGTGGTGTAGTGGTTAGTATGGTGGGATAGTGGTTAGTATGGTGGTGTAGTGGTTAGTATGGTGGTGTAGTGGTTAATATGGTGGTGTAGTGTTTAGTATGGTGGTGTAGTGGTCAGTATGGTGATGTAGTGGGTAGTATGGTGGTGTAGTGGTTAGTATGGTGGTGTAGTGGTTAGTATGGTGGTGTAGTGGTTAGTAAGGTGGTGTAGAAGTTAGTATGGTGGTGTAGTGGTTAATATGGTGGTGTAGTGGTTAGTACGGTGGTGTAGTGGTTAGTATGGTGGTGTAGTGGTTAGTATGGTGGTGTAGTGGTTAGTAAGGTGGTGTAGTGGTTAGTATGGTGGTGTAGTGGTTAGTAAGGTGGTGTAGTGGTTAGTATGGTGGTGTAGTGGTTAATATGGTGGTGTAGTGGTTAGTATGGTGATGTAGTGGGTAGTATGGTGGTGTAGTGGTTAGTATGGTGGTGTAGTGGTTAGTATGGTGGTGTAGTGGTCAGTACGGTGGTGTAGTGGTTAGTACGGTGGTGTAGTGGTCAGTATGGTGGTGTAGTGGTTAGTATCGTGGTGTAGTGGTTAGTATGGTGGTGTAGTGGTCAGTATGGTGGTGTAGTGGTTAGTATGGTGGTGTAGTGGTTAGTATGGTGGTGTAGTGGTTAGTAAGGTGGTGTAGTGGTCAGTACGGTGGTGTAGTGGTTAGTACGGTGGTGTAATGGTTAGTATGGTGGTGTAGTGGTCAGTACGGTGGTGTAGTGGTTAGTAAGGTGGTGTAGTGGTTAGTAAGGTGGTGTAGTGGTTAGTAAGGTGGTGTAGTGGTTAGTATGGTGGTGTAGTGGTTAGTATGGTGGTGTAGTGGTTAGTAAGGTGGTGTAGTGGTTAGTAAGGTGGTGTAGTGGTCAGTACGGTGGTGTAGTGGTTAGTATGGTGGTGTAGTGGTCAGTATGGTGGTGTAGTGGTTAGTATGGTGGTGTAGTGGTCAGTATGGTGGTGTAGTGGTTAGTATGGTGGTGTAGTGGTTAGTATGGTGGTGTAGTGGTTAGTATGGTGGTGTAGTGGTCAGTATGGTGGTGTAGTGGTCAGCACTGTCTCCTCACAGTAAGATGATCTGGGTGGGATTCCCGGTCCGGGTGGTTCTGTGTGGAGTGTGTATGGTCTCTCCGTGCTTGAGTGGGTTTCCTCTGGGAGAGGAAAGAGAGAGAGAGAGAGAGAGAGAGAGAGAGAGAGAGAGAGAGAGAGAGAGAGAGAGAGAGAGAGAGAGAGCAGTAAGAGACCAAAGCAGAAGCAGACACGACAGCAGGAATCCTCTTAGGACTCGTCCTCTCAAATATATTTAAATGTATTCCTGTAATTACAAACCTTTACACACAAACACAGAGAGAGAGAGAGAGAAATTACCCAAACACTCACATACCTCTTTCTTCCCTTTATCTCTCTCCGTCTTTGCATCTCTTTATATATATATATATATATATTATATATATATATATATATATATATATATATATATATATTATATATATATATATATTATATATATATATATATATATATGCACCACTATGCAAAAGGCCCTTAAGCTGATAGTTTAAAAGTCTTTATCTGATCAATAAGTGTCTGATCACCAGATCAATGTTATTGTGAGAGAAGTAGATCAGATCTTGATCCAGTTTGAAGAACAAAGTTAGGTTCCAGATTTCTCCTGGACGCCCCAGATATTCTATGAATGTGTTCAGTTCCTTCAGCAGCAAATCTTGATTTAGCTTAATGAAGTACTGAGCAGTCAAAGCAGGTATTAGATGAGAACTGATAATAATACTGGGTTTTTTAGGAGAAGCTTGGAAAGAGTTAAATAAACACACTGACGTATGGAAAATCACTACTTACTCTACTAATACTGATTAATATTTAATAATAAAGTGTTTACTGAGTAAATTAACGTTTCCTGTCTGAAAACAATAGTTTTTTTTAAATATAATATTGTCCCCAAGTGTAGGCATTTCAGGTCGTTTATAAACATTTGATAACAGGTATATACTGATAATTAAGAAAGAATAAGGTCCACTTCAGTTGATGGTGTTGCAAATTCATTAATAAAGATCTTATAGATGTAACCAGCTCTTTTCAGTCATTTATAAGCATGTAATAACAGATATGTATTGATAATTAGAAACAAATAAGGTCTACTTTAGTTGATTATCCTTCAGATTCTCTGGCAAAGATGCTTACAAATGATAATGATATGATATTTATTAGGGTGTAATTAATTGTGTACAAGATGATTATAAACTGTTTGTTCATGCTTTAGGACTCACTGACGCAGATCTAATTAAAAATATTAATTAGAAATTCGTGTAATCTTATTTCGAATGTGATTGTAATCTATGTCAAAAGCTATAATTATAATCTACTGCTTCTTTAATTTATTCTGTTGTTTGTTGAACTGCAGTTGGCCAGCTGTGATCCCGAGTCTTCACTCCTCTTTCGATGAAAAGCGTCAGCGTCTGGTCACCCACTGCCCTGCGGGTACGAGACAGAACAGAATGTGAGGAGAGGCCGTTAGATAAGGTTTATTTTCCAGATCTGGAGCGAGAACATGAAGCCGCTCATTAATAACAGCACAGAAAGCTCAGATACAGAAGAAAACATCTCCTCCTTACACTGATTCAGTGGTGGACGGTTCCCAGACGCAGCCCTTATCACCCTGAGAACCAGCGTTCAGCAGACCAGTTCAGATCAGCTTCCTGTCCAGCGTTAACCTGAGTGACACTGTTTAACATCCAGAGAAGCTTCATGTGAAATAAATATTACAGGTACGTCTTTAACTGACAGAGGTATATGGTCTTGTTTGACCTGCTGAATAGTTTCTTTGGCTTATGGCTGGAAAGTAAACTCACTTTTAAAACTCATACCAGTGAATCGGCTGGTGAATGCAGACAGGAGCTTGATTATCTTCACTGGAGACTTCATGAAAGAGGAAAACACACTGGTCTATTTTTATTGATTAAACAATCTCCAGTCATATGCCATTACTTATTACAATAATGCTATCCATCCATCATCTTCTGCTTCATCCTTCTAGTCGGGGTCATAGGGAGGCCGGGGTCAATCCCAGTGTCATCGGGTGAAGGCAGGGTAAACCATGGACAGGTTGACTGTCCATAGCATGGCCAACACACTCTCACCCACACACTCACACCTACAGGCAGTTTAGAGTGAGGATCCTAACATGCATGTGTTTGAACTGTGGGAGGAAACCGGAGTACCCGGAGGAACCCACTCAAACACAGAGAGACCATACACACTCCACACAGAACCACCCGGACCGGGAATCCAACCCAGATCATCTTACTGTGAGGAGACAGTGCTGATCACTACACCACCGTACTAACCACTACACCACCATACTAACCACTACACCACCATACTAACCACTACACCACCATACTAACCACTACACCACCATACTGACCACTACACCACCATACTGACCACTACACCACCATACTAACCACTACAACACCATAATAACCACTACACCACCATACTAACCACTACAACCACCATACTGACCACTACACCACCATACTAACCACTACAACACCATAATAACCACTACACCACCATACTAATCACTACACCACCATACCGACCACTACACCACCATACTAACCACTACACCACCGTACTAATCACTACACCACCATACTAACCACTACACCACCATACTAACCACTACACCACCATACTAACCACTACACCACCGTACTAATCACTACACCACCATACTAACCACTACACCACCATACTAACCACTACACCACCGTACTAACCACTACACTACCGTACTAACCACTACACCACCGTACTAACCACTACACCACCATACTAACCACTAAACCACCATACTAACCACTACACCACCATACTAACCACTACACCACCGTACTAACCACTACACCACCGTACTGACCACTACACCACCGTACTGACCACTACACCACCGTACTAACCACTACACCACCGTACTAACCACTACACCACCATACTAACCACTACACCGCCATACTAACCACACCACCATACTAACCACTACGCCACCATACTAACCACTACGCCACCATACTAACCACTACGCCACCGTACTAACCACTACACCACCTTACTAACCACTACACCACTATACTAACCACTACACCACCATACTAACCACTACACCACCATACTAACCACTACACCACCATACTAACCACTACACCACCCTACTAACCACTACACCACCATATTAACCACTACACCACCATAATAACCACTACACCACCATACTAACCACTACACCACCATACTAACCACTACACCACTATACTAACCACTACACCACCATACTAACCACTACATCACCATACTAACCACTACACCACCATACTAACCACTACACCACCATACTAACCACTACACCACCGTACTATACTGTACTATACTGTATTTTCAGTCCCTTTAAGTTGTGAATGCTCGGTTGCATTGTAAATGAGGGTTACCCTCAATGTATTATCGAGTGAAGATAAAGGTTGATTGATTGATTGATTAACACAGTCCACTGCTCCATCAAGAAATGCAACCTAAAACTCGTATTGTGCAACAAAAGCCAAACATTGTTTCCTTACAGAAGCACCGCCGAGTTCTCTGGGCCAGAACTAATCCCAGATGGTCCGAGGGATGGTGGAAATGTGTGCTGTGGCCAGATGAGTCCACATTTTGGCTTGTTTTAGAGAAAGATGGATCTGCAAATCTCTGTGCTAAAGATGAAAGGTACTGTCCAGACTTTTATGAGCTGATATTGAGATGATGCCATCAAGATGACCTCCTCTCCTGGGAAGTCCATGCTTATTCCAGCAGGACAACAATGCTAGAGCTCATTCTGCAAATGATACAAACAGATCTGTCCAGATCTGTTTCCTATAGAAAATGTAAGGACCATCATGAAGAGGAGGATCAAATGAAGATGAGCACGACAAGCAGATAGGGTCTTCCCCAGTGGACCAGTAGGAATGGTCCGTGACACACACCCCCTTCCTGGGCGAGTCGAAGTGGTGGTTGGGTTCTGCTGAGATTTATTACTGTTAGTTTTATATCTGAAGTTAAACTGCGCTCCTGGCACAGCGCCACCCACCTTCACTCCAGATGTTGCCATGGCCAGACTCTCAGGCTGTAACCCAGCAACCAGAGGGCAAGACAGAGTTCACTAGAATGAGAAACTGTGGGAGAGAAAGAGAGAGAAAGAGAGAAAGGGAGAGAGAGAGAGAGAGATTGAGAAAGAGTTAGAGAGAGAATAAAAGAAAAGAGAAGTACCATAAAAAACAGAGAGCGGGAAACAGGCATGGAAAGAGAGAAAAGTTAAACCAAAAGAGAGAACGAGAAAGAGAGAGAGAGAGAGAGAGAGAGAGAGAGAGATTATGATGTCCACAAACTTAAGGCCAGTATGTTGTTGAACTTCTCCTTCCATCTGTTGCTCCAGTTCTCCTGACCTGATCCAGATCAACACTTTTCACTTTGACCCAAATCAGCCTGTTACATTATTATGATAAGGAGAGTTACTGGAGAAGTCCTCTGATTGGTCTACATTTCAAACAACAATCAGTCAAGATCACAGCAAACACTGCAGACCCTGAGCCAAACTCAGCAGCAGAGCCAATCAGAATCTCTGTTTTGGCAACAGAATCAAATTAGAGTCTCCATTTCAGTGAGGGGAGCAATCTGAATCTCTGTTTCAGAGATGGAACCAATTAGAATCTCAATTTCAGAAACAAAACCAATCAAAATCTCTATTTCAGAGATGGAACCAATCAGAATCCCTATTTCAGGGATGGACCAATCAGAATCTCCTTTATAGAGATGGACCAATCAGAATCTCTATTTCAGCAACAAAATCAATCAGAATCTCCATTGCAGAGATGGAACCAATCAGAATCTGCATTTCAGAGATGGAACCAATCAGAATCTCCATTTCAGCAACAGAACCAATCAGAATCTACATTTCAGAGATGGAATCAATCAGAATCTGCATTTCAGAGATGGAACCAATCAGAATCTCCATTTCAGCAACAGAACCAATCAGAATCTCCATTTCATTTGCATTTCAGCAACAGAACCAATCAGAATCTCTATTTCAGCGATGGACAAATCAGAATCTCCATTTCAGCAACAGAACCAATCAGAATCTCCAATACAGCAACGGAACCAATCAGAATCTCCATTTTAGCAACGGAACCAATCAGAATCTCCATTTTAGCAACAGAACCAATTAGAATCTTCATTTCAGGGACGGACGAATCAGAATCTCCATTTTAGAGATGGACCAATCAGAATCTCCATTTCAGCAACAGAACCAATCAGAATCTTCATTTCAGCGATGGACGAATCAGAATCTCCATTTCAGCAACAGAACCAATCAGAATCTCAATTTCAGCAACGGAACCAATCGGAATCTCCATTTTAGCAACAAAACCAATCAGAATCTCCATTTCAGCCACAGAACCAATCAGAATCTTCATTTCAGGGATGGATGAATCAGAATCTACATTTCAGCAACAGAACCAATCAGAATCTCCATTTTAGCAACGGAACCAAGCAGAATCTCCATTTCAGCAACAGAACCAATCAGAATCTTCATTTTAGCAACAGAACCAATCAGAATCTTCATTTCAGGGATGGACGAATCAGAATCTCCATTTCAGCAACAGAACCAATCAGAATCTCCATTTTAGCAACAAAACCAATCAGAATCTCCATTTTTGCAACATAACCAATCAGAATCTGCATTTCAGCAACAGAACCAATCAGAATCTCCATTTCTGTCTATCTCAGGGCCAACACACAGATACGCACACTCACACCTAAGGGGGCAATTTAGCATCTCCACTACATCTCACCACATGTCCGCATCAACTGTGGGAGGACCACGCAGACACAGATCTTACATCAGATCTTCTCAGATGACTGTTTGCTCTGTTATTTGCAAGTGATCTAATCGGATTTCACTAGATTTCAACAACCAATCCGCATGGGCCGCTGTGATTATGACGTAGACATCAGACTCCAAACAATCGTTCTGTCAATCGTAGCTCCCGGCTGCTGATCTGATCCACAGTGTGTACGAGTAGGAATTCTCTGTAATAAGCAGGAATCGTTGGCGCTCTTCCTGAATCCCAACGCTCCCGTCCCTCTGGATTTCAAGTTGTTGTCGTTCCTGCCATTGGGAGCGGCACTTTAAAATCCGATCTCGAGCCGAGCCAATTGGAATACCTAGATGTAGTTTGGATCTGATTTGCTAAAGGTTGTCCAGACTGTCAAATACCAATCTGATATAGTCTGATACAATCTGATACAGTCTGTTACAGTCTGATACAGTCTGATACAGCCTGATACAATCTGATACAGTCTGATACAGTCTGATACAATCTGATACAGTCTGATACAATCTGATACAGCCTGATACAGTCTGATACAATCTGATACAGTCTGATACAATCTGATGCAGCCTGATACAATCTGATACAGTCTGATACAATCTGATGCAGTCTGATACAGTCTGATACAATCTGATACAGTCTGATACAATCTGATACAGTCTGTTACAGTCTGATACAGTCTGTTACAGTCTGAAACAGTCTGATACAATCTGACACAGTCTGATACAATCTGATACAGTCTGATATGGGAAACTTGTATTTGGGCTGACGGTCTGAACAAGGGCAGAGAGAGAGAAAGAGAGAGAGGGAGAGAGGGAGGTAAAGTCAGAGATAAAGAGAGAAAGAAAGGGAGAGAGAGAGAAAAAGGGAGAGATGAAGAGAGAGATAAAGAGAGAGAAAGGGAGAGAGGTAAAGAGAGAGATAAAGAGAGAGAAAGAAAGGGAGAGAGGTAAAGAGAGAGATAAAGAGAGAGAAAGAAAGGGAGAGAGGTAAAGAGAGAGATAAAGAGAGAGAAAGAAAGTCTTTCAGCACCAACTTAAGACACCTGAACTTCACAAGAGCTTAAATTACTCTCTCTCTCTCTCTCTCTCTCTCTCTCTCTCTCTCTCTCTCTCTCTCTCTCTCTCTCTCTCTCTCTCTCTCTCTCTCTCTCTCTCTCTCTCTCTCTCTCTCTCTCTCTCTCTCTCTCTCTCTCTGTGTGTTGGGGAACCAGCCTTGTGACCAGAAGGATTGCCCTTGAACAAGACACCCAAACCTCAACTGCCCCCCGGGTGCTGTGAATAGAGCGACCCACCACTCTGGGCAAGTGTACTCACTGCGCCCTAGTGTGTGTGTTCACTAGTGTGTGTGTGTTTGTGGGTGTTTCACTGCACCCTAGAGTGTGTGTTCACTAGTGTGTGTGTGTTTACTAGTGTGTGTATGTATGTGGGTATTTCACTGCCCCCTAGTATGTGATTGTGGGTGTTTCACTGCCCTCTAGTGTGTGATTGTGGGTGTTTCACTGCCCCCTAGTGTGTGTATGTGGGTGTTTCACTGCCCGCTAGTGTGTGTGTGTGTTTACAAGTGTGTGTGTGTTTCACTGCTCCCTAGTGTGTGTGTTTGCTGGTGTGTGTGTTTACTAGTGTGTGTTTCACTGCCCCCTAGTGTGTGTGTTTACTAGTGTGTGTGTGTTTACTAGTGTGTTTTACTGCCCCCTAGTGTGTGTATGTGGGTGTTTCACTGCCCCTAGTGTGTGTATGTGGGTGTTTCACTGCTCCCTAGTGTGTGTATGTGGGTGTTTCACTGCCCCCTAGTGTGTGTATATGTGGGTGTTTCACTGCCCCCTAGTGTGCGTTTGTGGGTGTTTTACTGCCCCCTTAGTGTGTGTATGTGGGTGTTTCACTGCCCGCTAGTGTGTGTGTGTGTTTACAAGTGTGTGTGTGTGTTTCACTGCTCCCTAGTGTGTGTGTTTGCTGGTGTGTGTGTTTACTAGTGTGTGTTTCACTGCCCCCTGGTGTGTGTGTTTACTAGTGTGTGTGTGTTTACTAGTGTGTGTTTTACTGCCCCCTAGTGTGTGTATGTGGGTGTTTCACTGCTCCCTAGTGTGTGTATGTGGGTGTTTCACTGCCCCCTAGTGTGTGTATGTGGGTGTTTCACTGCCCCCTAGTGTGTGTATGTGGGTGTTTCACTGCCCCCTAGTGTGTGTATGTGGGTGTTTCACTGCCCCCTAGTGTGTGTATGTGGGTGTTTCACTGCCCCCTAGTGTGTGTATGTGGGTGTTTCACTGCCCCCTAGTGTGTGTATGTGGGTGTTTCACTGCTCCCTAGTGTGTGTATGTGGGTGTTTCACTGCCCCCTAGTGTGTGTATGTGGGTGTTTCACTGCCCCCTAGTGTGTGTATGTGGGTGTTTCACTGCTCCCTAGTGTGTGTATGTGGGTGTTTCACTGCTGCCTAGTGTGTGTATATGTGGGTGTTTCACTGCCCCTAGTGTGTGTATGTGGGTGTTTCACTGCTCCCTAGTGTGTGTATGTGGGTGTTTCACTGCCCCTAGTGTGTGTATGTGGGTGTGTCACTGCCCCTAGTGTGTGTATGTGGGTGTTTCACTGCCCCTAGTGTGTGTATGTGGGTGTGTCACTGCCCCTAGTGTGTGTATGTGGGTGTGTCACTGCCCCTAGTGTGTGTATGTGGGTGTTTCACTGCTCCCTAGTGTGTGTATGTGGGTGTTTCACTGCCCCTAGTGTGTGTATGTGGGTGTGTCACTGCCCCTAGTGTGTGTATGTGGGTGTTTCACTGCACAGATCTAGATTCAGGCCTCGGTGTGAAAACAGAAGGAGTTCTAGATTCTAGCTGTTCTGTGTGTCTGTCTGAAGAAGGTGTGCAGGGTTTGGAATCTGGCCCAGTCTGAGTTCAGGATGCGCGGTGTGGTTGCGCCGCTGCGGGTTGTTTCTGTTTTGTTTCGTGCTCACGGAGCCGGATGTGGAGTGAGAGAAGTGAGATGATTATTAATAACTCCAGGCTGGGTTTCCTGTAAACGGGGAAGTTCTGCTGGTTGCTGTGAGAAAGAGGAATTGTGGGTTAAAACCAGATAAAAGTTGTGTTATTATTTCTCGGGCGTCGATGTTGAAACCCGACCGCAGGACTTTCGATGATGCTGAGATTCTCAGGGTGGTCTCTCTCTCGCTCTCTGTCTGTGGGTTTTGGGGTTTGTCTTTTCCTGACATCCAGGCACACACACTATTCTCTCTCTCTCTCTCTCTCTGTCTGTCTGTCTGTCTGTCTGTCTGTAGTCCATCTGTTTACCCTGTTCTTCAATGGTCCCCCCACAGGACCACCACAGAGCAGCTACTATTAGGGAGGTGGGTCATTCTCTTCACTGACGTGACACTGACTTGGTGGTGGTGTGTTAGTGTGTGTGTTGTGCTGGTGCGAGTGGATCAGACACAGCAGTGCTGCTGCTGGAGTGTTTAAGCACTGTGTCCACTCACTGTCCACTCTATTAGACACTCCTACTACTTTCTGGTCCACCTTGTAGATGTAAAGTCAGAGACAGTAGCTCATCTGCTGCTGCACAGTTTGTGTTCTCTAGTTCTTCATCAGTGGACACAGGACGCCGCCCACAGGACACTGCTGTCCAGATAGTTTTGGTTGGTGGACATTTCTCAGTCCAGGAGTGACATTGAGGTGTTTAAACACTCTGATACACTCACACCAGCACTGTGTAAAGTGTGTATATATCCAGTATGTATATCTGAGAGTGTAAGAGTGAAGCTGTACTGTACTGTGATTCTCGTGTTCACTAATAACTGCAGATGAACGTTTCTGGTAACTGTTGATCCTGAACATCAGCTCGAAGGAATCATATCCCGTTACTCCGAACAGAACAGCTCCAGCTCTGATGGGATGTTGGTGGGTTTCCTCACATGAACTGCCCACTTCAGGTCCTTCCCCAACATCTCTAAAAGATTAAGACCTGGACTTAATCCTAACATCACTGATCTCCAAACAGAACATCGCAGAACATCACTTCTTTCTTTCCTTTTTTCTTTCTTTCTTTCTTTCTTTCTTACTTTCTTTTTCTTCTAGCTACACCCTCTTCTTATCAGTTTCTTTCAGTCTCTCTCTTTCTTTCTGTCTCTCTCTCTTAGACCATAAATCTCTCCCTCTTTCTTTCCCTCCCTCAGCACTTACATCTCTCTTTCTTTCTTTGTTTCTTTCTTTATATTGTTTTTTGTTCATCCCTACATTTTCTTTCTTTCTCTAACTTACTCTGTTTTATTCGCACCTCTGCTCTTTACAGTCTTTAAATTGTTTTGTGTGTCTAATAAAGTGGGTTAATTTGTGTGAATGTAGTTGTTAATTCATACATTAATACAACTCTTTGTGGGTGTATGTGTGTTAGTGTGTATGTGTGTTAGTGTGTGTGTATGTGTGTTAGTGTATGTGTATGTGTGTTAGTGTGAGTGTATGTGTGTGCATGAATATGTGTGTCTGTGTTAGTGTATGTGTAAGTGTATGGTATGTTTGTGTATGTGTGTGTGGGTGTATGTGTGTTAGTGTGTGTGTATGTGTGTTAGTGTGAGTGTATGTGTGTTAGTGTATGTGTATGGTATGTTTGTGTATGTGTGTGTGTGTGTGTATGTGTGTTAGTGTGTGTGTATGTGTGTTAGTGTGTGTGTATGTGTGTTAGTGTATGCGTATGTGTATGGTATGTTTGTGTATGTGTGTGTGGGTGTGTGGGTGTATGTGTGTTAGTGTGTGTGTATGTGTGTTAGTGTGTGTGTATGTGTGTTAGTGTGTGTGTATGTGTGTTAGTGTGAGTGTATGTGTGTTAGTGTATGCGTATGTGTATGGTATGTTTGTGTATGTGTGTGTGGGTGTGTGGGTGTATGTGTGAGTATGTCTGTGGTGTGTTAGTGTATGTGTGTGTGTGTATGCATGTGTGTGTATGTGTGCATAAGTATGTCTGTGGTGTGTGAATGTATGTGTATGTGTGTGTGTGTGTATGTGAATGCATGTGTGTGTGTGTATGTGAATGCATGTGTGTGTGTGTATGTGAATGCATGTGGGGGTGTATGTGTGTTAGTGTGTGTGTATGTGTGTTAGTGTGTGTGTGTATGTGTGTGTGGGTGTGTGGGTGTATGTGTGAGTATGTCTGTGGTGTGTTAGTGTATGTGTGTGTGTGTATGCATGTGTGTGTGTGTATGCATGTGTGTGTATGTGTGCATAAGTATGTCTGTGGTGTGTGAATGTATGTGTATGTGTGTGTGTATGTGAATGCGTGTGTGTGTATGTGAATGCATGTGTGTGTATGTATGTGAATGCACGTGGGGGTGTATGTGTGTTAGTGTGTGTGTATGTGTGTTAGTGTGTGTGTATGTGTGTTAGTGTGTGTGTGTGTATGTGTGTTAGTGGGGGTGTATGTCTGTGTGTGAATATGTGTGTGTGTTATTGTATGTGTAAGTGTATGGTATGTTTATGTATGTGTGTGGGTGAATGTGTGAGTATGTCTGTGGTGTGTGTGTATGTGCGCGTGTGCATTAGTGCATGTATGTATAAGAGTGTGTGTGTGTGTGTTAGTGTATGTGTGCATGAGTATGTCTGTGGTGTGTTAGTGTATGTGTGTGTGTGCATTAGTGTATGTATGTATAAGTGTGGGTGTATGTGTGTGTGTATGCGTGTGTGTGTGTGTGTATATGAGACCCTACTGTAAGTCCAGCAGTCAGATGACAGGAAGTGAGCAGGAAGTGAAGGGACTTTTCCACTTTGTTTACTTTCATCTTTCCCGAAAGGAGAGATATTTTTGTGTCATCTTCATCTGCACACAAATCTGTGTTTATTATAGATTTCATTTAAACACAGAGGCTGAAATCCCACCCGCGTGTGTTTGTAAACCCCCCCAGAGCAGTACTGAGTAAATAGCAGGTCAGTATTTTGGGGGACGGTTTGTAATTCGAGCTGTTTTCTTTTCTCTTTTTTCACACTTTCACCCTCAGTGTAGCTTTCCAGCTTGTTTGTTTAGCAGTCTCTTAGTGTGTGTGTGTGTGTGTGTGTGTGTGTGTGTGTGTGTGTGCGTGTGTATCAGAAACACTGAAAGTCATTAGGGTTCCGCACGGACGCCAAAATTCCTCGAAGTAGGAGCTCATTCTAGCATCAAGATTGAAACAATCATCAGCTTGTTCGAGACCGTCCTGTGCATGTGTGTTTACATGCAGCCGTGGCCGCCTGGCCGTTTCTCCGTCTGCAGATGTTGATAATGACTCCTGGCGTGAGACGTGACCCCCGTGAACTTTGGCGCAGCAGGACGAGAGAGGACGGGGTGCAGGGAGGAGAGTTAGAGCTCATGTGAACTCTCTGCAGCCCAACTCAGTTAATACACAGTGTTCAGAAGTTCAGATGAAGGAATCAACACCTTCACCAGCGTGGCTGCAGATCAGTGTATGACGGGCTTTCGGTCTGACTGTCCTGCACAGACATCAGATCAGTGGGTCAGTAGAACGCTGGAGACGGCAGATGTTTCTAGAATGATAAGTGGAGCTCTCATCCAGATTATATTTAAGACTTATACGTTAATTAAAATTAATAAATATATCTTTTAATATAATTAAATTTAAAATTATATGAAATTTTTTATGCCAATCTAAACTTTGTCTATTTAACATTAATACATCCTTCCATTTATTCATCCATCCATATATCCGTCTATCTATCCATCCATCCTTCCATCTATCCACTCATTCACCAATCTATCTATCTATCTATCTATCTATCTATCTATCTATCTATCTATCTATCTATCTATCTATCTATCTATCTATCTATCATTATTTATTCACCCATGCCTCTATCTATCTATCTATCTATCTATCTATCTATCTATCTATCTATCTATCTATCTATCTATCTATCATTCATGCGTTCATTCATCCATTCATTTATTCATCCATTTATCCAGCTATGCATCTATCTATTAATCTATCAATTTATCTGTTCATCCATCCATCTATCTATCCATTCATCCTTTCATCATTATTCATCTATTTATGCATTCATCTATCCATTCATTTACTGACTATCTATCTATCTATCATCTATGTGTCCATCCATCCATTTATTCATCCATCCAGGCATCTATCTATCTATCTATCTATCTATCTATCTATCTATCTATCTATCTATCTATCTATCTATCTATCTATCTATCTATCTATCTATCTATCCATCCATCCATCCATCCATCCATCCATGCTATAAGTAATGAGACCTGGTGGTGCAGTGCATTATGGGCCAGGCATGTTGAGTTTGGAAAAAAAACATCCCTCCATATACAAATACAGTATCAGTCTGGCTGTGACCTTCTGTTCCTCTCTAGGTTTCTGGGTGCAGGCTGAGACGGTCAGTAGATAAAGTCCAGGTTTATCGAGGCCTGTAGTGTGATGTAACTCAGCGCTGGGGTTATTTTGGCTGCGGGCGGTGTCTGACGCAGGTTGTGCAGGTGTTAAGACTGAGCCGAATGGTAAACAGTGTACAGAGAAGGTGAGGGGGGTGGGGGGCACACCGGGGATGGGGGTGGGTGTGGTGTCTGCAGAATGTGTTATAGCTGTAAACAGAGCTCCGGGACTGCAAGTGACTTCACCTTCCACGGGAAAAAGAGAGACGGCCTACAGACTAGCCTCCAGCGTGTGCTTGTATTGTATGTGTGATCTGGGACTTCAAACAGTGTGTATGTGACGTATGTTGATTATTTATTTATTTATTTATTTATTTAGCTATTTTTGATCATTTACACCAAACAGAGCAACATCCTATCATGTGTTAAGAGAGAAAAATATACCCAGACATGAGCAGCAACCAATCAGATAACTGATATCTGAAAAGCCAGTGAGCTGCCTAAATATCACTGACTCTGGATCAGCTGTGTAAGTATGACTGTCACTGGATCAGCTGTGTAAGTATTACTGACTCTGGATCAGCTGTGTAAGTATGACTGTCACTGGATCAGCTGTGTAAGTATCACTGACTCTGGATCAGCTGTGTAAGTATTACTGACTCTGGATCAGCTGTGTAAGTATCACTGACTCTGGATCAGCTGTGTAAGTATTACTGACTCTGGATCAGCTGTGTAAGCGTCACAGACTCTGGATCAGGTGTGTAAGTATCACTGACTCTGGATCATCTGTGTATCATGGACTCTGTATCAGCTGTGTAAGTATCACTGACTCTGGATCAGCTGTGTATCATGGACTCTGTATTAGCTGTGTATGTATCACTGACTCTGGACCAGCTGTGTAAGTATCATTGACTCTGGACCAGCTGTGTAAGTATCACTGACTCTGGATCAGCTGAGTAAGTATCACTGACTCTGTATCAGCTGTGTATGTATCATTGACTCTGGACCAGCTGTGTAAGTATCACTGACTCTGGATCAGCTGTGTAAGTATCACTGACTCTGTATGAGCTGTGTAAGTATCACTGACTCTGTATCAGCTGTGTAAGTATCACTGACTCTGGACCAGCTGTGTAAGTATCACTGACTCTGTATCAGCTGTGTAAGTATCACTGACTCTGTATCAGCTGTGTAAGTATCACTGACTCTGTATCAGCTGTGTAAGTATCACTGACTCTGTATCAGCTGTGTAAGTATCACTGACTCTGTATGAGCTGTGTAAGTATCACTGACTCTGTATCAGCTGTGTAAGTATCACTGACTCTGACCAGCTTGTGTAAGTATCACTGACTCTGCATGAGCTGTGTAAGTATCACTGACTCTGTATCAGCTGTGTAAGTATCACTGACTCTGTATCAGCTGTGTAAGTATCACTGACTCTGTATCAGCTGTGTAAGTATCACTGACTCTGGACCAGCTGTGTAAGTATCACTGACTCTGTATCAGCTGTGTAAGTGGATCAGTTGGACCTCCCACAGTCCAAACACATGCATGTTAGGATCCTCACTCTAAACTCACTGTAGGTGTGAGTGTGTACATGTGAGTGTGTGTTGGCCATGCAATGGACTGGCGACCTGTCCATGGTGTACCCCGCCTTCACCCAATGACGCTGGGATTGCCTTCAGCCCCCCTGTGACCCCGACTAGCGGGATAAAGCGGAAGATAATGGATGGATGGATGGATGGATGGATGGATGGATAAATAAATGGATAGTAAAAAGTAAAACAAAAACATCTACAACAATTGCAGGCTGCGTGGAGGAGGTTCGAGACTAAGAGTTGGGGTTATCATCTGTGTTTCTTGTCTGTTGTTAAGTTACAATATAGTTATAGTCACACCGTCCTGGAAGCAGAAGTTCACTGAGGACTCGTCTCTTCTGGAACAACTTTCAGGCTTTGGATCCTGAACGACTCGGAGCTCTGTGTAAAATTAGGGGCGTCAGAATCAATCCTGCTACGTAAATCATAAGAACCGCAGACTGAAGAGGAATAAATGCTGCCACAAGCAATCAGATAACGAGCGCTGGCTGAGGACTGCAGCAGGTTTCAGAGACGTTGCTTCAAAAAGGTCATGTTTGTTGTCGCGGCTCAGGAAACTGACAAAGTGAAAAACTACCATGGAGATTCATCGTCTTTCACCCATCAGATGAAATGCTTCACTCTGAGGCCAGACATGGTCACGTGATGTGCTTTTGATTGGCTGCGCCGCGAAGGCTGTTTTGCAAAATTTGAAATGCTTGCAAATGAATTACACCTTGCAACTCAAGTGCAATTTAATCTCATGCAGGTTGCAAGGAACTAGAGTTGCATGAAAGTTCAACCAGCCTTACCCAGCGCATGGTTACATGTTCACTGTACAGCTGTATATATATATATATATATATATATATATATATATATATATATATATATATATATATATATATCACACTGTTAGACTTAATTATATTTAATTTCTAAATAATTAAAAAGATGGTGAAATTGAAAACCTGTCATTACCATCAACAAATGTCATTATCATCTCAACAGGTTATGTGTTGGTAATGACGTGTTACGGTAATGACAGTTTTCACTTTTTTTTCTCAGTTGTACATGTAGAGTTAATATAAAGAGTAAAATACAGGATACCAGGTTGTGATAGACCTGCATCTACAGCTGTTGTGCCCAATGATGCTGGGGTTGGCTCCGCCTCCCCCCGTGACCCCGACTAGCAGGACAAAGCGGAAGATAATGGATGGATGGATCTGTTTTACAGTGCAGCCTGAGTGAAAAGTACAGAAAGCTTAAGCTCCCACTGGAGTCTATCTGTGCACATATACCTCACTCGAACATCTTAAGCAACTTGCAGATGCATTGCAAGACCTGAAAGCTGTAAAGTGGCTCCCTGGTGGCTGCAAGGGCCTAAGCATCTACTTAATAGGTAGTAGGGGTCAACTAATTGACTTTAGTGCTGTTCAAGCTTGATGTTGACTAGTTGCAGATCACATGGTTATGATGCTAACAACATAGACGAGGGGTCCGGTGATTCCGGGGTCTGTGTTTCCGGTTTCCTGATGGCTAGCACCGCAATTGTGGCTACTGGCCTTCTGTCTTCTGTTCATGGACTCTCTGAACCTCCACTGCAGACCAGCTTCTCAGCAAGGTCGCCTACGGTGCGCCTAAGTCCGACGCAAGCTTGTGAGATTCCAGGGTCCGTATCTCTGGATCCCGGAGGACTAGCAATGCAATCTTTTTGGCTTCATCACAGATTTGAAGAGAACTTACTCTCCTGTAGTTGTGTTGACGACATCATCAGAAATGATTCAACACTTGACTTTCATCAGCTCTCTGTTGACTTTGGAAAAGGAGTGTAACCCCGAGAAGGTAGAGCCAGCGCTGTGTGTGTGTGTGTGTGTTTGGTTGTGCTCCACTGAGTTTGCACTGATAAGACGTTAAATGAGAAACGATGTCTATCAGTGAGAGTGAGGAGTCTGAAGCCTTCACACAGAGCCGGCAGGTGGAGAGACGGTGAGGTGAAGGTGTCGGTTATGAGCGCGGCGAGGGAAGCCCTCAGGTCACACGCTGCTTTCACTGAAAACACACCAACTGACACACTCACGACTGATACACACACTTTCCCACTGGAGCGGACAGAGAGCAGGATCTCACACACACACACACACACACACACACACACACACACACATACACACACACATACATACACTCATACACATACATACATACACACATACACCCACACGCACACATACACACACATACATACATACACACATACACACACATACACACACACACACACACACGCACATACATACACACACACATATACATACATACACACACACACACACACACACACACACACATACACACACACATACATACACTCATACACATACATACATACACACATACACACACACATACATACACATACATACATACACACACACATACATACACACATTCACACACGCGCACACATACATACACATACATACATACACACATACACACACACAAATACATACACACATACACATACATACACACACACATACATACACATATACATGCATACACATACACACACATACACACATACATACACACACACATATACATACACACACACAAACACATACATACACACACACAAACACACACATACACACATATATACATACATACACACACACACATACACACATATACATACACACATACACATACATACACACACACACATACATACACCACATGGAAAAAGTTTGGGAACACTTGACTGTCCACCTCATACTAATAGAAATATAGAGACAAAAGACTAATCTTTTTTTTTTTTTTTAACAAAATAATAACTTTACTGCAGAGGCAAAAACGGTCTTTACCTTTAATGTAAGTCAAAGGAATCAGAATTGGAGCATTTCTATTGGTCCTATCATCAGAAGATGTTGAGACAATGCAAAAGGAAGTTGGTAAAGTTTAAATCATGTAAAAAACTAAAAATCCCCCAAAAATGCAGATATTTGCTTTTTCTATAGACAGCGACTTTATAGTATGTAATATTTGGAATATATATTCTTTTTTTGATTTTTCTATTATTTCAGAACAAAATAAGAACTAATTTATAATTTATATCAGTCCAAAGAAAAACAAGTGTCTCCACAACAGTACCTTACGAGTACAGGAGAGGAAAAAAACACTCTTTACTTTTAATGTAAGTTAATGTAAAGATGTTTTACTACACTACATTTCTATTGGTCCATGAAGCTCTGGTTTACTATTAGTATCTCCAAAATCTTAACTTTGCAGGAGAGAAAAAACCCTCTTAACTTTCAATGTAAGTCAATGGAACCAGAATGTTTTCCATATGTTTTTAAAGCTTTTCTATTGGTCCATTCATCATGAAATTTTCACACAATGTAAATTCTGAACTAGGCTTAAGAAGCTGTAGATACTGTTTGACCAGAGGAGGATGGGTCTCCCCCTGTAGGTCTTGGTTCCTCTCAAGGTTTCTTCCCCCAGTTTTGAAGGAGTTTTCTTTGCCAACGTTGCCTCTGGCTTGCTCACTGGGGGACACATGCTGTGACTTCATGTTTTCATGTTTTCAAGCTCCTGTAGAGCCGCTTTGTGACAACACTGTTGTATAAAAGCGCTACACGAATAAACTTACCTTCACAAAGAAAAACAAGCATCTCAAAAAAATTACTTTCAATGTAAGTTAATGCAAAGAGGTTTTACTACGTGTGATTTTTGAGCTTTTCTATTGGTCCATGAAACTTTTACAGGATATGAAAAGCAGCTGTCGAGTTCAAATGCTATAGAAAAATGAAAATCGACATAAATTGCTGATATGCTAATATGCATGCTGATATGAAAAGTCTTGATTGAGCCTTTAAGTCGTCAGGGAGCGTCGCAGTACAAGCTCTGGTTGTCTGTTATACGTGGACCTCAGTTGGGTCTTTAGTCTTCAAGTTCACACAGCATATAGAAGCATCCCAAATCTGATCCTCTTGTATCTGTGTGTCAGTGTGTCAACGGCAAACACGTTGAATCTGATACTTTCAGTTATGATTTGGAACACGTTCATATAACATTGCTATCCAAATAAAAAACATGTATTTTTGCCAAATTTTTTTCTACATCATTTAAACACGACAGCTGCTGTTTACACTGTGCGACAACTTCATGGTTAATGGACCAATAGAAATGCTTCAAATTAGCATAGAAAAACTTCTGGTTCCATTGACTTACATTGAAAGTAAAGAGAGTTTTTGGCCTCTCCTGTAAAGTTACTATTTTGGAGGTACATGTTTTTGGGCAGCGACAACATGGCACTAAAATCTGATACACATCCGATACGCAGCAGTGTAACTCAGTTTAAACAGCCGGATCGGAATCCTAGTGACTTTTACGTCAATCCCGCTTAACATTCATCCCAATTTCATGCCACTGAGGATGCGCAGTAGCACAAGAACGAGACTGCAGAGTAAAAAAAGCCTTGGTTTAAAGAGGTTTAGCTTAGAAGCTGATCTGTTCGGAATGATGTGAACGGCCTAACGGTGGGTTTTGGTGAGAAAATCGGATTCGGATTCACTTTTATCTGCTGTGTGAATCTTACTGATTCAAAAATGTTGTGATAAAAATATACAGAATATACAAAACATACACTGATCATGCAGAATGTGTGCAAGCGGTTAAAAGCCACAAGGTCAGGATCTATGAACTGAACACTAGAGGGCGCCAAACGTTGTGTTAAATCTAAAAAAGAAATAGCTTTTTAATGCATAGATCCAGAAAGTCTGTATTTATTATTGTTACTGTTAAGAAACGTCTAATTGAGTTCATTCATTTGAGCCAATTTAATTGATTCTGAAATAAAAACTCAACTCAGTGTGTATGAAGCTAAAAATGAAGAGCCGTACACGATATAATGATAATTGAGAAAACTGTAGAGTTGATCTCTGTAATAGTCAGAGTTGATGACTGTAATAGTCAGAGTTGATCTCTGTAATAGTCAGAGTTGATCTCTGTAATAGTCCGAGTTGATGACTGTAATGGTCAGAGTTGATTACTGTAATGGTCAGAGTTGAAGACTGTAATGATCAGAGTTGAAGACTGTAATGATCAGAGTTGATCACTGTAATAGTCAGAGTTGATCACTGTAATAGTCAGAGTTGATCACTGTAATGGTCAGAGTTGATCACTGTAATAGTCAGAGTTGATCACTGTAATAGTCAGAGTTGATCACTGTAATGGTCAGAGTTGATCACTGTAATAGTCAGAGTTGATCACTGTAATAGTCAGAGTTGATCACTGTAATAGTCAGAGTTGGTCACTGTAATAGTCAGAGTTGATCACTGTAATGGTCAGAGTTGATCACTGTAATAGTCAGAGTTGATCACTGTAATAGTCAGAGTTGATCACTGTAATGGTCAGAGTTGATCACTGTAATGGTCAGAGTTGATTCACTGTAATAGTCAGAGTTGATCACTGTAATAGTCAGAGTTGATCACTGTAATGGTCAGAGTTGATCACTTTAATGGTCAGAGTTGATCACTGTAATAGACAGAGTTGGTCACTGTAATGGACAGAGTTGATCACTTTAATGGTCAGAGTTGATCACTGTAATATTCAGAGTTGATGACTGTAATAGTCAGAGTTGATCACTGTAATGGTCAGAGTTGATCACTGTAATGATCTGAGTTGATCACTGTAATGATCAGAGTTGATGAATGTAATGGACAGAGTTCATCACTGTAATGGTCAGAGTTGATCACTATAATGGTCAGAGTTGATCACTGTTATATTCAGAGTTGATCACTGTAATGATCTGAGTTGATCACTGTAATGGTCAGAGTTGATCACTGTAATGATCAGAGTTGATCACTGTAATGATCAGAGTTGATGACTGTAATGATCAGAGTTGATCACTGTAATGGTCAGAGTTGATCACTGTAATGGTCAGAGTTGGTCACCGACTGCACTGACTACCTGTGTGTTTTAGACCAGACTTTAAACTTCGGTACTCGTCTATAAACTCTAAATAATCTAGAACCTGTTACATCACAGAACGTCTCTCTGTTTATGTTCCAGCTGCTGATCTTAGATCTGCAGATACTGACCTTCTGAACAAACACCTTCAGTAACATACAGAGAACCTGGAGACACTCTTTCAGCTCTTCTGCGTCTAAACTGTGGAGCTCAGTTCAGCTTCTATTAGACAGTCCAGCTCAGAGTCACGTTTACACACTTAATACACGATTCATTAAAACTCATTTTCACATACTTTCACATCTGTTTATGTTATTACTGATTATTATTATTATTATTATTATTATTATTATTATTATTATTATTATTATTATTATTATTATAACTGTGCAGCAGCAGATGAGCTACTGTCTCTGACTTTACATCTACAAGGTGGACCAGCAAGTAGTAGGAGTGTCTAATAGAGTGGACAGTGAGTGGACACAGTGTTGGGCTGTTATTTATATATTTAAGCATATTTACTCTGATCTGATCTGATCTGTATGTAAATTCAGTCTGAAAGCTGTTTTGTTTTAATGCAATTTGGACACAATCTGGCCGGCTGCCAAGCGAATGCTCCTGACCTGAGGTGTGTGTGTGTGTGTGTGTGTGTGTGTGTGTGTGTGTGTGTGTGTGTGTGTGTGTGTGTGTGTGTGTGTGTGTGTGTGTTTGGTTGTGCTCCATTGAGAATGGACTGATAAGAATTAAGATGATGAATGATGCCCTGAGTGACGCGCCTGAGAGTGAAGAGACTGAAGCCTTCACACACACACAGCCTTGTTATTATACAACAGGACAGTGTGTGTGTGTGTGTGTGTGTGTGTGTGTGTGTGTGTGTAAATATACACTACTGTGTAAAAGTCTGAGGTCCCTGAGCTGATAGTTTAAAAGTCTGTTCAAAAATTCTGATCAATAAGTGTATGTTCACCAGTAAGAACAGCAGATCTGATTAGAACAGATGTAAATATTCATACATACAATACAAAGTAACATGAATATGTTATTGTGAGAGAAGTAGATCAGATCTTGATCCAGTTTGAAGAACAAAGTTAGGTTCCAGATTTCTCCTGGACGCCCCAGACATTGTATGAATGTGTTCAGTTCCTTCAGCAGCAAATCTTGATTTAGCTTAATGTAGTACTGAGCAGTCAAAGCAGGTATTAGATGAGAACTGATAATAATACTGGGTTGTTTAGGAGAAGCTTGGAAAGAGTTAAATAAACACACTGACGTATGGAAAAGCACTACTTACTCTATTAATACTGTTTAATATTTAGTAATAAAGTGTTTACTGAGTAAATACAAGCTTTCTGTCTGGAAATAATAGCTTTTTAAATACACAGGATGGTTTGTTATTTAATAAAGCAATATTATATATATATATTCAGTGTGAAGTGGTTCAGGTGTTTACAGTGGTGGTGTTGATGGTGTTTACAGTGGTGGTGGTGATGTTAACCAGGGGTCTCCATGTCTACAACACAAATATACACATTTTATTTACTATCAAACCCACCAGTGAACATACACGTGTCTCTTAGGATTATATGGATATCTGAACACAATAAAATTTATTTGGGGACTATCTTAACCTCACAGCATCCTGCAGCATGTATCCCTCCACCAGGAATAGATTTTAAGGCCCTTCTCAGAACTTTCATAAACAGCGTCTCAGACATCAGACAGTGTATTTATAACATCTACTATAATAACTGTCTGTGAGGAGCTTTTAGAGGTAGACGTCTGGTTCCATTCACCACCACTGTGAAAAAGTTTCACACCAAACCACTCAGTGTTTTTATTTAAATTTTTATTTCAGTGTCTCAATTATTTTTATGCTAAATACATTTTAAAATATTAGTGCAGTTCTCCTGTGAAGTAAAGGTAGAGAGAGAGAAAGAGAGATAAAGAGAGAGAGAGAAAGAGAGAGAAAGAGAGAGAAAGAGAGAGAGAAAAAGAGAAAGAGAAAGAGAGAGAGAGAGAAGGAGAGAACGAGAGAGAACGAGAGAGAGAACGAGAGAAAACGAGAGAGAGAACGAGAGAGAGTGAACGAGAGAGAGAGTGAGGGAAAGAGAGAGAGCGACAGGGAGAGAGTGAGAGAGAGAGAGAGAGAGAGAGAGAGAGAGAGAGAGAGAGAGAGAGAGAACGAGAGAGAGAACGAGAGAGAGAAAGGGAGAGAGAAAGAGAGAGAGTGAGGGAAAGAGAAAGAGAGTTGAGAGAGTGAGGGAGAGAGAGTGGAGAGGGAGAGGGTGAGGGACAGAGAGAGGGAGAAAGGGAGAGAGAAAGAGAGAGAGAGAGAGAGAGGGAGTGAGGAGAGAGAGAGAGAGAGAAAAAAAAGAAACAGAAAGAGAAAGAGGGGGGAGAGAGGGAGAGAGTAAGGGAGAGAGAGAGGGGAGAAGGAGAGAGAGGGGGAGAGAGGAGAGAGAGAGGGAGAGAGAGAGAGAGAAGAGAGAGAGAGAGAGAGAGAGGGAGGGAGAGAGAGAAAGGGAGGAGAGAGAGGGAGAAGGAGAGAGAGAGAGGGAGAGAGAAAGAGAGAGGGAGAGAGAGAGAGAGGGAGAGAGAGAGGGAGAGAGAGAGGGAGAGAGAGAGAGAGATGGAGAGAGGAGGGAGGGAGAGAGAGAGAGGGAGAGAGAGAGAGGGAGGGAGAGAGGAGAGGGAGAGAGAGTAAGGGAGAGAGAGAGGGAGAGGAGAGAGAGAGGGAGAGAGAGAGAAAGGGAGAGAGAGAGAGGGGGAGAGAGAGGAGAGAGGGAGAGAGAGAGAGGGAGGGTGAGAGAGAAAGGGAAGAGAGAGGGGGAGAGAGGGAGAGAGAGAGGGAGAGAGAGAGAGAGAGAGAGAGAGAGAGGGAGGGAGAGAGAGAAAGGGAGAGAGAGAGGGGAGAGAGGAGAGAGAGAGGGAGAGAGGGAGGGAGAGAGAGAGGGAGAGAGAGAGAGGGAGAGAGGGAGGGAGAGAGAGGTGGGGGGTCGGTGGGTTGGGGGAACAGCTGCTTTAGTCGTCCATCTCATGGAGTCGGAAGCAGCTATTGATTTTCTCAGCTGGTGGATTGCTCAGATGGATAATTGGTTAATTAGCTCCGTAATTGGTCACAATAATTAGCCATCTTAGGATATTGTGTGTAATGAACAATATTGGTGCGGGTCGTTTGAGAATGAAGTGGTCTCCCCACAGACACGAGCAGAATCAATGATGACTCTGCATGTCACTATATCAGTCCCTCCCTCTCTCTCTCTCTCTCTCTCTCTCTCTCTCTCTCTCTCCCCCCCGGTTTACCAGTACTAGTGCTCCCATTAAACTGGTGTTATAGACGTGTCAGCAGAGGGTGAGTGTTTGACTCACAATGTCAGGACATGTGAATATACATATATACCCTGTGTATTATTTATATATCTGTAATTTTCCTTTATATATTATATAGTAAATCATTGCCATTGGAACAAAACTTTAGATGTCACCCCTCCCAGTACAGCATAAACCAGTCCCAATACCACCAAAACCCCTCTCAGTACAGCACAGACCCCCACACCAATACCACAAATCCCCTCCCAGTACAGCACAAACCAGTCCCAATACCACCAAAACCCCTTCCAGTACAGCCAAACCAGTCCCAATACCACCAAAATCCCTCCCAGTACAGCACAGACCAGTCCCAATACCACCAAAACCCCTTCCAGTACAGGCAAACCAGTCCCAATACCACCTAAACCCCTTCCAGTACAGCCAAACCAGTCCCAATACCACCAAAACCCCTCCCAGTATAGCACAAACCAGTTACAGTACCACCAAAACCCCAACTAGTACATCACAAATCCTTTCCAGTACCACCAAAACCCCTCCCAGTCCAGCACAAACCCTTTCAGGTACCACCAAAACCCCTCCCAGTCCAGCACAAACCAGTGCCAATACCACAAAACCCCTCCCAGTACAGCACAAACCAGTCCCAATACCACCAAAACCACTCTCAGTACAGCACAAACCCATTCCAGTACCACCTAAACCCCTTCCAGTACAGCCAAACCAGTCCCAATACCACCAAAACCCATCCCAGTACAGCCAAACCAGTCCCAATACCACCAAACCCCTCCCAGTATAGCACAAACCAGTTACAGTACCACCAAAACCCCTTCCAGTACAGAACAAACCCCCAATACAACCAAAACCCCTCCCAGTACAGCACAAACCTTTCCCAGTACCACTAAAACCCCTACCAGTACATCACAAATCCTTTCCAGTACCACCAAATCCCCTCCCAGTACAGCACAAACCCATTACAGTACCACCCCCACCCTCAACACTTCCTGGGTGGCCTGTGCTCACACTGCCCGAGCTGCTTACATCATCACTCTGAGGGTCCTTATATCTGTAACCTAGGTTTGTGTACTTGAGGAATTGTACTAGTGTGAGGGTCCGCACTCCAAACATGATACAGTCACAGCCCCTACACTGCTTCACGTACAGTCACATCACATGGTCGTGTGGGCGGAGCTTTATTCACACTGAGCGAATCAGAAGGAGGATCTGCAGAGCAGGTGTGTGTATGAGAGCTGTATCATATCAGTACACAGAGCTGCTGCAGTGACGGAGGAGCTCCTATAAACCTGTTCACCTGACGGAGCTCTGCTCTTCACTCGGCCTGATAACACTCGGAGTATCACTGCTCTGCTTCTTCACACTCACAAACTTCTCAACTCTCCAAAGCTCTGATAAGCTCTGATCTCACACCAGGCTGGAGCTGAGCTTCCTGTTCTCCAGCTTCTGGTTGGAATTCTCTCGTTCCACCTTAAACGCTGCTGCAGGACCTTCTCACACAGTAGACCAGAGAGACCCTCTGCTGCCGGGTGTGTTTAACGGGACAGACGCAGCAGTTACAGGTTCTGTTTCCGAACTTAGATCTGAACTGAGCCCGAGTCCAGCTGAACCGAACACACTAGTGAAACGAGCTGGACTTTGGGGGTCAGACATGCTCGGGCACAGTACAGATCACCAAGTGTGAGTGCAAATGTTGAACACGAGCACATACAGATGAGTGCAGGCTGAGTGCTGAGTGTGAGCTGAGTGTGAGCTGAGTGTGTGCGGGCTGCACCTCTGCTGTGGTTGTGGTCAGGGTGAGAGTATTTCTCGAAAGCGGTGCTGGGAAGAGTTAAATCACACACAGCGGGAGCGTGTATGTGTGTGAGAGCAGATGGAGGGGAATGTGAGGGGTGTTTATAAAAGTGTGTATGTAAACAACCACAGCACTCCAAGCAGAGAGAATCAGAGACCCTGACCAGAAAGTGACCGTAACCCCTTCCTACCCGTACATACACAATTACAACTGCTAGTGGAAGCACGAGGTAGGTGTTTCTAATAAAGTGGCCAGTTTGTAGAAGCACAAGGTTGATGTTTCTAATAAAGTGGCCAGTTTGTTAAAGCACAGGGTAGGTGTTTCTAATATAGTGGCCAGTTTGTGGAAGCTCAAGGTTGGTGTTTCTAATAAAGTGTCCAGTTTGTGGAAACACAAGGTTGGTGTTTCTAATAAAGCGTCCAGTTCTGAAAGCACAGGTTAGGTGTTTCTAATAAAGTGTCCAGTTTGTGGAAGCTCAAGGTCGGTGTTTCTAATAAAGCGTCCAGTTCTGAAAGCACAGGTTAGGTGTTTCTAATAAAGTGGCCAGTCAGTGGAAGCACAAGGTGGTGTTTCTAATAAAGTGGCCAGTTAGTGGAAGCACAAAGTAGGTGTTTTCTAATAAAGTGGCCAGTTAATGGAAGCACAAGGTGGTGTTTCTAATAAAGTGGCGAGTAAGTTAAAGCACAAAGTTGGTGTTTCTAATAAAGTGGCCAGTCAGTGGAAGCACAAGGTGGTGTTTCTAATAAAGTGGCCAGTTAGTGGAAGCACAAAGTGGTGTTTCTAATAAAGTGTCCAGTTAGTTTAGGCACAAAGTAGGTGTTTCTAATAAAGTGGCCAGTTAGTGGAAGCACAAAGTAGTGTTTCTAATAAAGTGGCCAGTTAGTGGAAGGACAGGGTGGGTGTTTCTAATAAAGTGGCCAGTTAATGGAAGCACAAGGTGGTGTTTCTAATAAAGTGGCGAGTAAGTTAAAGCACAAAGTTGGTGTTTCTAATAAAGTGGCCAGTTAGTGGAAGTACAGAGTTGGTGTTTCTAATAAAGTGTCTAGTTGTGAAAGCACAGGGTAGGTGTTTCTACTAAAATGGCCAGTTAGTGAAAGCACAAGGTAGGTGTTTCTAATAAAGTGGCCAGTTTGTAGAAGCACAAGGTATGTGTTTCTAGTAAAATGGCCAGTTTGTTAAATCACAAAGTTGGTGTTTCTATTAAAGTGGCCAGTTAGTGGAAGTACAAAGTAGTGTTTCTAATAAAGTGTCCAGTTAGTTTAGGCACAAAGTAGGTGTTTCTAATAAAGTGGCCAGTTAGTGGAAGCACAAAGTGGTGTTTCTAATAAAGTGTCCAGTTAGTTTAGGCACAAAGTAGGTGTTTCTAATAAAGTGGCCAGTTAGTGGAAGCACAAAGTAGTGTTTCTAATAAAGTGGCCAGTTAGTGGAAGGACAGGGAGGGTGTTTCTAATAAAGTGGCCAGTTAATGGAAGCACAAGGTGGTGTTTCTAATAAAGTGGCGAGTAAGTTAAAGCACAAAGTTGGTGTTTCTAATAAAGTGGCCAGTTAGTGGAAGTACAGAGTTGGTGTTTCTAATAAAGTGTCTAGTTGTGAAAGCACAGGGTAGGTGTTTCTACTAAAATGGCCAGTTAGTGAAAGCACAAGGTAGGTGTTTCTAATAAAGCGGCCAGTTTGTAGAAGCACAAGGTATGTGTTTCTAGTAAAATGGGCAGTTTGTTAAATCACAAAGTTGGTGTTTCTATTAAAGTGGCCAGTTAGTGGAAGTACAAAGTAGTGTTTCTAATAAAGTGGCCTGTTAATGCAAGCACAAAGGTGGTGTTTCTAATAAAGTGGCCAGTTTGTGGAAGCACAAAGTTGGTGTTTCTAATAAAGTGGCCAATTTTAACAGCACAAGGTTGGTGTTTCTAATAAAGTGGCCAATTTTGAAAGCACAAGGTTGGTGTTTCTAATAAAGTGGCCAATTTTTAAAGCACAAGGTTGGTGTTTCTAATAAAGTGGCCAGTTTTGAAAGCACAAAGTCGGTGTTTCTAATAAAGCGTCCTGAGTAACATTACTGTATTGTTCTGAATGTTGTACTGAAGGTCCGAGGCAGCTCTGGAGGCACAACAGTCAGTTTACAGACAGATAACGGAAAATCACAGTAAACAAAATTAAAGAGACATCAGGAATGTCCTCGCTGTCCTGCATCCATCTGGATCTCATCAGTACGGACCAAAACCAGTGACACAATTCCTAACACATGAAAATGGGGATGTATGTTTGTGTATTACGGCGGAAAGCCCCGGATCGGGAGAGACTCGTACCCCGATATTGTCTGTCTGGCTGGACGGAGGAGAGGAATGACTCACAGCTCGTTTAGAAGTAATGGAGGGAGGACAGGAAATGTGCAGTGTAGGCACATGACAGTTGTGTGTGGGTGTATTTCATAGGTGTGTGTGTGTGTCTACTGGATTAACTCATCATTACTGGACTTATTCCACACTATACTCAGGACATACAGAGCCTTTCCGGCTGCACAGTTTAGTTTTAACTGAAGTTAGTGTTTGTTTTAAAATTCAGTTATCAAAACATCTTACAAACCACCTCCTCATATCTCCACTCACTGTCCACTGTATCAGCTCCACTGACCATACAGGACCTCCACTCACTGTCCACTGTATCAGCTCCATTGACCATACAGGACCTACACTCACTGTCCACTGTATCAGCTCCACTGACCATACAGGACCTCCACTCACTGTCCACTGTATCAGCACCACTGACCATACAGGACCTCCACTCACTGTCCACTGGATCAGCTCCACTGACCATACAGGACCTCCACTCACTGTCCACTGTATCAGCTCCACTGACCATACAGGACCTCCACTCACTGTCCACTGTATCAGCTCCACTGACCATACAGGACCTCCACTCACTGTCCACTGTATCAGCTCCACTGACCATACAGGACCTCCACTAACTGTCCACTGTATCAGCTCCATTGGCCATACAGGACCTACACTCACTGTCCACTGTATCAGCTCCACTGACCATACAGGACCTCCACTCACTGTCCACTGTATCAGCTCCACTGACCATACAGGACCTACACTCACTGTCCACTGTATCAGCTCCACTGACCATACAGGACCTCCACTCACTGTCCACTGTATCAGCTCCACTGACCATACAGGGGATACACTTACAGACTGTAGTTCATCTGATTCTCTGTATACTTTATTACTCTGTTCTTTAATGATCAGGACCCCCATAGGACCACCACAGAGCAGATACTATTAGGTTGGTGGGTCATTCTGAGCACTGTGTGGTGGTGGTGGTGGTGTGTTAGTGTGTGTGTTGTGCTGGTGTGAGTGGAAACACTGCTCTCTCTGTCGCAACAGCTGACGAGAAGGAGAGAAGCTGAGAGATGGAGTGAGTAATGATGTTTAAATAGATGTGTATTTACTGGAAAGCTGCAACATCCGGATTCTGTAAGTCTCACCAGGACGTGTACACTATCAGACACATCTTACACATTAATTACTACTGACTACAGCTCTTCATCTCTCCTCCTCTTCTCCCTTCTCTTCCCTCTTATCTCCTCTTCTCTATTTTTCTC
>CM038718.1:41600056-41657556 GCA_021613375.1 Megaleporinus macrocephalus
ATTAGTAGTAGTATTGTTGTTATTTTTATTGTTATTATTGTTATTATTTTAATCAGTAGTAATAATAGTAATAGTAGTGTTGTTGTTGCTGTTGTTATTATTATTATTATTAGTAGTAGTAGTAATAATAATAGTAGAAGTGGTAGTAGTAGTAGTATTGTTGTTGCTGTTATTATTATTAGTAGTAGGAGTAGTAATAGTGGTAGTAGTAGTATTGCTGTTACTATTATTATTATTAGTAGTAGTAGTAGTAATAGTAGTATTAGTAGTAGTATTGTTGTTATTTTTATTGTTATTATTGTTATTATTTTAATCAGTAGTAATAATAGTAATAGTAGTGTTGTTGTTGCTGTTGTTATTATTAGTATTATTATTATTAGTAGTAGTAGTAATAATAATAGTAGCAGTAGTGGTAGTAGTAGTATTGTTGTTGCTGTTATTAGTAGTAGTAGTAATAGTAATAGTAGTATTAGTCGTAGTAGTGTTGTTGTTGTTGTTTTTGTTGTTGTTTTTGTGTTGTACTGTTTGAACAGTAATTACTGTGTAATAATGTTAAAGCTGTAGTATTTGTACCTGTACTGTACTGTTTTTCCTGGCATGTCATCATGAACACCAGACTCTGTGTATGGAGTATGTGTGTGTGTGTGTGTGTGTGTGTGTGTGTGTGTGTATAGAGTGTGTGTGTATATGTGTGTGTGTTTGTGTACGGGGTGTGTGTGTATGGTGTGTGTGTGTGTGTTGAGGGAACAGAGAGAGAGAGAGAGAGAGAGAGAGAGAGAGAGAGAGAGAGAGAGAGAGAGAAATAACAGAAGAGAATAATGAGAGAAAAAGAGAAAGAAATGAGAGCGAGAGAGAGAATAAGAGTGAGTGTGTGAGAGAGAGAATGAGTGTGAGAGAGAAAGAATGAGAGTGAGAGAGAAAGAATGAAAGAGAGAATAAAAGAGAGAGAGAGAACGAGAGAGAGAAATAACAGAAGAGAAAGATGAGAGAAAAAGAGAAGGAAATGAGAAAGAGAGATCAGGGACAGATGAGAGAGTGAGAATGAGAGAAAGTGTGAGTGTGTGTTTTCACAGGAGAGTGAGAAAGCAACAGAGAGTCTTTCCCACATTAACGACCCGCACCTGACACACACACACACACACTCAGGTCGTCAGAGGTCACCGGCTGGGGGTCACACCCCCCTCCACACATATACAATGTAAAACAGTTTGCAGTTATACAACAACAGACACAGGTGCGTGTGTGTGTGTGTGTGTGTGTGTGTGTGTGTGTGTGTGTGTGTGTGTGCACTGATCTGTATCTACTGCTATTATATTATGGGTTAAAAATCTCCAGGCAGAAGAATTCTCGTCTCCTCTGATTTCCCACCGAATTCAGGAATAAAATGTAATAAAGTATTAATAAAGTATTTAATAAAATATTTAATAAAGTATTTAATAAAGTATTTAATAAAGTATTTAATAAAAGTTCTGAGCTGAACATACTGATCAGAATTGATCTTTAAAATCCTCATAATTTGGCAAGAAGACAAAGTTTATGCGGAAGATCTCAGCCCAACTTACTACAGTACAATAAGACCACCCTTATAAAGGGTTTATTAATAGTTTATAATTAATTCATAAACAAACACTTTTCCATTAAGGCTGTACTCACATTAGGCCCGGATGTCTTGTACTGGGCTCCTGCATGATTGCCCCCCCGACTCCCCCCGACTGCCCACACTAGCCTGCGCTCACGTTCTGCTTGATGGGCCACGCAGAGCTGCTTACATCATCACTGCCAGGGTTCTGATACCGAGCTCGGGCCGGTTAGTGATACTAGATGTGAACGGAGCACTTTCTCTGTCTCTCTTTCCTCTCTCTCCCTTTTCTTTCTCCCTCTCTCTTTCCTCTCTCTCCCTTTTCTTTCTCCCTCTCTCTTTCCTCTCTCTCCCTTTTCTTTCTCCCTCTCTCTTGCCTCTCTCTCCCTTTTCTTTCTCTCTCTCTCTTTCCTCTCTCTCCCTTTTCTTTCTCTCTCTCTCTTTCCTCTCTCTCCCTTTTCTTTCTCCCTCTCTCTTTCCTCTCTTTCCCTTTTCTTTCTCTCTCTCTCTTTCCTCTCTCTCCCTTTTCTTTCTCTCTCTCTCTTTCCTTTCTTTCTCCCTTTCCTTTCTCTCTCTACCTCTCTTTCTCTCTCTCTCTCTCTTTCCTCTCTCTCCCTTTTCTTTCTCTCTCTCTCTTTCCTTTCTTTCTCCCTTTCCTTTCTCTCTCTACCTCTCTCTCTCTCTCTCTCTTTCCTCTCTCTCCCTTTTCTTTCTCTCTCTCTCTTTCCTTTCTTTCTCCCTTTCCTTTCTCTCTCTACCTCTCTTTCTCCCTCTCTCTTTCCTCTCTCTCCCTTTTCTTTCTCCCTCTCTCTTTCCTCTCTCTCCCTTTTCTTTCTCTCTCTCTCTTTCCTCTCTCTCCCTTTCTTTCTCCCTCTCTCTTTCCTCTCTCCCTTTTCTTTTTCTCTCTCTCTTTCCTCTCTCTCCCTTTTCTTTCTCTCTCTCTCTTTCCTCTCTCTCCCTTTTCTTTCTCCCTCTCTCTTTCCTCTCTCTCCCTTTTCTTTCTCCCTCTCTCTTTCCTCTCTCTCCCTTTTCTTTCTCCCTCTCTCTTTCCTCTCTCTCCCTTTTCTTTCTCTCTCTCTCTTTCCTCTCTCTCCCTTTTCTTTCTCTCTCTCTCTTTCCTCTCTCTCCCTTTCTTTCTCTCTCTCTTCCTCTCTCTCCCTTTTCTTTCTCCTCTCTCTTCCTCTCTTTCCTTTTCTTTCTCTCTCTCTTTCCTCTCTCTCCTTTTCTTTCTCTCTCTCTCTTTCCTTTCTTCTCCCTTTCCTTTCTCTCTACCTCTCTTTCTCTCTCTCTCTCTCTTTCCTCTCTCTCCCTTTTCTTTCTCTCTCTCTCTTTCCTTTCTTTCTCCCTTTCCTTTCTCTCTCTACCTCTCTCTCTCTCTCTCTTTCCTCTCTCCCTTTTCTTTCTCTCTCTCTCTTTCCTTTCTTTCTCCCTTTCCTTTCTCTCTCTACCTCTCTTTCTCTCTCTCTCTTTCCTCTCTCTCCCTTTTCTTTCTCTCTCTCTCTTTCCTTTCTTTCTCCCTTTCCTTTCTCTCTCTACCTCTCTTTGTCTCTCTCTCTTTTTCTTTCTCTCTCTCTTTCCTCTCTCTCCCTTTTCTTTCTCCCTCCCTTTCCTTTCTCTTCTCTCTTTCATTTCTCTCTCTCTCTTTCCTCTCTCCCCCTTTTCTTTCTCTCTCCCTTTCCTTTCTCTCTCTCTCTTTCATTTCTCTTTCTCTCTCTTTCCTCTCCCCCTTTTCTTTCTCTCTCCCTTTCCTTTCTCTCTCTACCTCTCTTTCTCTCTCTCTCTTTCCTTTCTTTCTCCCTTTCCTTTCTCTCTCTACCTCTCTTTCTCTCTCTCCCTTTTCTTTCTCTCTCCCTTTCCTTTCTCTCTCTCTCTTTCATTTCTCTTTCTCTCTCTTTCCTCTCCCCCTTTTCTTTCTCTCTCCCTTTCCTTTCCCTCTCCCTTTCCTTTCTATCTCTCCCTCTCTTTCTCTATCTTTCTTTCATTTCTCTCTCTCTCTCTTTCCTCTCTCCCCCTTTTCTTTCTATCTCCCTTTCCTTTCTCTCTCCCTTTCCTTTCTCTCTCCCTTTCCTTTCTATCTCTCGCTTTCTCTCTCTCTCTCTTTCATTTCTTCTCTATCTTCCTCTCTCTATCTCTTTCCTTTCTCCCTCTTTCCTTTCTCTCTCTTTCATTTCTGTTTCTCTCTTTCATTTCTATCTCTCTTTCCTCTCTCTCCCTTTCCTTTCTCTCTCCCTCTCTTTCTCTCTTCCTCTCTCTCCTCATCTCTTTCTGTCTCTATCTCTTTCTCCCTTTCCTTTCTCTCTCTCTCTCTCTTTCTCTCTCTTTCTTTCTTTTCTCTCTCTCTCTTCCTCTCCCTCTCTCTCTCTCTCTTTGCTTTCTCTCTCTATATCTTTTTCTTTTCTCTGTCTCTCTTTCTCTCTCTTTTTTTTCTCTCTGTCTGTTTCCTGTCTCTCCCTTTGCTTTCTCTCTCCCTTTCTTTCTCTCTCTCTATCTCTTTCTCTCTTCCTCTCTTTTTCTCTCTTTCTCTCTCTGTTTCCTCTCTCTCCCTTTGCTCTCCCTCTCTTTGTCTTTTTCTTTTCTTCCTCTCTCTCCCTTTCTTTCTCTCTTTCTCCTCCTCTCTGTCTCTCTCTCTTTCTCTTTCTTTTCCATCAAGCTCAGACACACCCGCCAAAGCTTTTCCTCTTCCTCTTTCTGCTCTCTCTTCCTCTCTTTCTCTCTCTCTTTACTTTCTCTCTCTATATCTCTTTCCTTTCTGTTTCTCTCTTCCTCTCTTTCTCTCTTTGTGTTTCCTCTCTCTCCCTCTTTTTCTCTCTCTCTTTCCTTTCTCTTTCTTTCTTCCTCTCTTTCTCTCTCTCGCTCTTTCTCTCTCTATCTGTTTCCTCTCTCTCCCTTTGCTCTCTCTCCTTCTCTTTCTCTCTCTTTCCTTTTTTCCTCTCTCTCTCCATTTCTTTCTCTCTCTCTCTCTTTCTCTTTCTTTTTCCATCAAGCTCAGACATACCCGCCAAAGCTTTTCCTCTTCCTCTTTCCTCTCTCTCTCTCTCTCTCTCTCTCTCTCTCTCTCTCTGTCATGCTTTCTCAGAATCTTCACTACTTCTGTGTATTATGTTTTGTTTTCTCACTTCAGCAGTGGCTGGTTTCCAGCACAGTGCAGTCATGTGATCCTCCAGTCAGACTGAAAGATTTCCAGAACTTCTATTTACAGCCCAAACAATGTTCTCACACAGCTCCACGCTGGAAGAGGAAAAGCCCACCGCCAGGAATCAGAGACCCCCATCATCCCCCATCACACAGTACTACTACTGTTACTATCGCTGTTACACAACAACAGACCTGATCAGCACAATCACTGCAGAGTTTACTGACCCTTTACTCTCCAGTACGTAAACAACTCTAAACCCTAAACAAATGATCAGAATTACAGGCATGACACACACACACACACACACACACACACACACACACACACACACACACACACACACACATATATATATATATATATATATGGATTATATAGGATTGTTTTCTCAGAAACTCCAGTAAGAGACCATTACAGTGATCAACTCTAACCATCACAGTGATCAACTATAACCATCACAGTGATCAACTCTGACCATTACAGTGAACAACTCTGACCATTACAGTGAACAACTCTGACCATTACAGTCATCAACTCTGACCATTGCAGTGAACAACTCTGACCATTACAGTGATCAACTATAACCATCACAGTGATCAACTCTGACCATTACAGAGATCAACTCTGACCATTACAGTCATCAACTCTGACCATTGCAGTGAACAACTCTGACCATTACAGTCATCAACTCTGACTATTACAGTCATCAACTCTGACTATTACAGTGAACAACTCTGACCATTACAGTGAACAACTCTGACCATTACAGTCATCAACTCTGACTATTACAGTCATCAACTCTGACCATTGCAGTGAACAACTCTAACCATTACAGTCATCAACTCTGACTATTACAGTGATCAACTCTGACTATTACAGTGAACAACTCTGACCATTACAGTGAACAACTCTGACCATTACAGTCATCAACTCTGACTATTACAGTCATCTACTCTGACCATTACAGTCATCAACACTGACTATTACAGTAATCAACTCTGACCATTACAGCGATCAACTCTGACCATTACAGTGAACAACTCTGACCATTACAGTCATCAACTCTGACTATTACAGTCATCAACTCTGACCATTACAGCGATCAACTCTGACCATCACAGTCATCTACTCTGACCATTACAGTCATCAACTCTGACTATTACAGTGAACAACTCTGACCATTAGTGATCAACTCTGACCATTACAGTGATCAACTCTGACCATTACAGTGATCAACTCTGACCATTACAGTGAACAACTCTGACTATTACAGTGAACAACTCTGACCATTACAGTGAACAACTCTGACCATTACAGTAATCAACTCTGACTATTACAGTGATCAACTCTGACTATTACAGTGATCAACTCTGACTATTACAGTCATCAACTCTGACTATTACAGTGAACAACTCTGACCATTACAGTGAACAACTCTGACCATTACAGTGATCAACTCTGACCATTACAGTGATCAACTCTGACTATTACAGTGATCAACTCTGACTATTACAGTAATCAACTCTGACTATTACAGTGATCAACTCTGACCATTACAGTCATCGACTCTGACCATTACAGTCATCAACTCTGACCATCACAGTCATCGACTCTGACCATTACAGTCATCGACTCTGACCATTACAGTCATCAACTCAGACCATTACAGTCATCAACTCAGACCATTACAGTCATCAACTCTGAAAATTATGGGACTAATAGGTGCCCTCAAAGACTGGTAGTTTGTTCCTCAGACAGTGGGACTGATGGATGTTGTTTAAGGCTGGTAGTTTTTGTTTCTCAGGCAGCGGAACTAATAGACGTCCTGAAAGGCTGGTAGATTGTTCCTCAGGCAGCAGAACTAATAGACGTCCTGAAAGGCTGGTAGTTTGTTCCTCAGGCAGTGGGACTGATAGATGTCCTGAAAGGCTGGTAGTTTGTTCCTCAGGCAGTGGGACTGAATAGACGTCCTGAAAGGCTGGTAGTTTGTTCCTCAGGCAGCGGAACTAATAGATGTCCTGAAAGGCTGGTAGTTTGTTCCTCAGGCAGTGGGACTGATAGATGTCCTGAAAGGCTGGTAGTTTGTTCCTCAGGCAGCGGAACTAATAGATGTCCTGAAAGGCTGGTAGTTTGTTCCTCAGGCAGTGGGACTGATAGATGTCCTGAAAGGCTGGTAGTTTGTTCCTCAGGCAGTGGGACTGATAGATGTCCTGAAAGGCTGGTAGTTTGTTCCTCAGGCAGTGGGACTGATAGATGTCCTAAAAGGCTGGTAGTTTGTTCCTCAGGCAGTGGGACTGATAGATGTCCTGAAAGGCTGGAGTTTGTTCCTCAGGCAGTGGGACTGACAGATGTTCTGAAAGGCTGGTAGTTTGTTCCTCAGGCAGTGGGACTGATAGATGTCCTGAAAGGCTGGTAGTTTGTTCCTCAGGCAGTGGGACTGATAGTTGTCCTGAAAGGCTGGTAGTTTGTTCCTCAGGCAGCGGAACTAATAGACATCCAGAAGGCTGGTAGTTTGTTCCTCAGGCAGTGGGACTAATAGATGTCCTGAAAGGCTGGTAGTTTGTTCGTCCGGCAGCGGAACTAATAGACATCCTGAAAGGCTGGTAGTTTGTTCCTCAGGCAGTGGGACTGATAGATGTCCTGAAAGGCTGGTAGTTTGTTCCTCAGGCAGTGGGACTGATAGATGTCCTGAAAGGCTGGTAGTTTGTTCCTCAGGCAGTGGGACTGATAGATGTCCTGAAAGGCTGGTAGTTTGTTCCTCAGGCAGCGGAACTAATAGACGTCCGGAAAGGCTGGTAGTTTGTTCGTCCGGCAGCGGAACTAATAGACGCCCTGAAAGGCTGGTAGTTTGTTCCTCAGGCAGCAGGACTGGTAGATGTCCTGAAAGGCTGGTAGTTTGTTCCTCAGGCAGCTGGTCCTGAAAGCTGTGTACATTTGTGGGCGGAGCATTGATTAGTTAGTGATGTATTCAGATTCATTGTCTTTTACCTCCACCAGCTTTTATAAACAGAACCTTAAAACTAAACGTTAACGTTACTGTCCACTGACCTACAAAACACCTGAGCACCTTCTTACCTTCTGTTCTCTTTCTGATCCCACCTCTCTCGTACACACTCTCTGAAAACCCTGTCCTCCTGTTTTTAGGCCAGATTTCCATTAAAACATCAGAAGCCGTTTGTGAGTAAGTTCTGGCACCCAGCGCTTTTCCCCACACTCATATATCTTATAGCTCTGTGGAGCGCAGGAGCATCTGCTAAGCTCTTCAGAAGGAAAAACATGAACAGAGGGGTCCAATGAGGAGGAGAAATGGGAGCAATGAGGCTGAGAAGACCAGTGACCTCCTGCTTGGACATCAGTGAAGTTACTGGCTAAGTACATTATGTGCAAAAGTATCCAGACATTCCATCTAATTTCTCATTAGGTTGAATGTATAACTCTAAATGTAGGTATTGTATAATAACTGAGTTACAGTTTCTCATTAGGTTTAATGTATAACTCTAAATGTAGGTATTGTATAATAACTGAGTTACAGTTTCTCATTAGGTTGAATGCATAACTCTAAATGTAGGTATTGTATATAAACTGAGTTACAGTCTCTCATTAGGTTGAATGTATAACTCTAAATGTAGGTATTGTATATAAACTGAGTTACAGTTTCTCATTAGGTTGAATGTATAACTCTAAATGTAGGTATTGTATATTAACTGAGTTACAGTTTCTCATTAGGTTGAATGTATAACTCTAAATGTAGGTATTGTATATAAACTGAGTTACAGTTTCTCATTAGGTTGAATGTATAACTCTAAATGTAGGTATTGTATATAAACTGAGTTACAGTTTCTCATTAGGTTGAATGTATAACTCTAAATGTAGGTATTGTATATAAACTGAGTTACAGTTTCTCATTAGGTTGAATGTATAACTCTAAATGTAGGTATTGTATATAAACTGAGTTATAGTTTCTCATTAGGTTGAATGTATAACTCTAAATGTAGGTATTGTATATTAACTGAGTTACAGTTTCTCATTAGGTTGAATGTATAACTCTTAATGCAGGTATTGTATATAAACTGAGTTACAGTTTGTCATTAGGTTGATTATTACCTGAATTCAATAGTAGGTGAGGTACTGGTGATGGTGATAGTGATTGTGAGGTCTGTTTGAACAAGCCCAAGATGGACAAGATGACCCATGACCTCTGAGGCACACAAGCTTCAACATCAGCAGCTGAAATCTGAAAGTAAGTGTTTACATGTGTGTGTGTGTGTGTGTGTGTGTGTGTGTGTGTGTGTGTGTGTGTGTGTGTGTGTGTGTGTGTGTGTGTGTGCACATTGCTAGGAAAACTAAAATAAAAGACAGACCAAAAGAATTTCTCTCTTTCATAAGAGGAACAAAACCACACAAATAAAAACTTCCTCAGAACTCTTCCATTGCATCTGACTTGCTTCCACTTTTTATTCTAGAAGCTTCCCTGCTCAAAGCAATCACATGCAACAATCCTCAAGCTCAGAGGCTACAATCACAGAGGAGGTAAAGCACTGACAGTGTATATGATACACCTTATGGCCAAAAATATGTGGACATCTGACCTACCATTCCAAAACCTTTGCTACTAATATGGAGTTGCCTGAAGCCTACAGTCTCGTGGGAAGCTTTCTACAAGATTCTGCAGTGTGTATGTAGGAATTTGTGCCCCAGACAAAATAGCATTCGTGAGGTCAGACACTGATGTAGGATGAGACTCATGATCGGCATTCCAATTCATCTCAAAGGTGTTTAGTGGGTTTGAGGAGGTCAGGACTCTGTGCAGGACCAGTGGAGTTCTTCCATATCAAACTCCTCAGACCATGTTTTTATGGTCATACTTGAATAAGGTAGTTATTCTCCAAACTGCTGCTAAGCGTGTAAAACTGAGTGAATTGTCTTTGTGTGCTGTAGCATTAATATCATCCTTACCTGGAACTGAGGAGACCAAACCCTGAAAGCCCTCAGACCATTTTCACCCTCCACCAAACTTTATGGTTACATCTTCCATTAGACCACCTGAGAGCGAAGCATGATTCATCAGTCTAGTGGTAGAGCTTTACGCTACTCCAGACACCAGTGGTGGAGCTTTACACCACTCCAGAGTCCAGTCTTGGAGCTTTACACCACTCCAGAGTCCAGTCTTGGAGCTTTACACCACTCCAGAGTCCAGTGGTGGAGCTTTACACCACTCCAGAGCCCAGTGGTGGAGCTTTACACCACTCCAGAGTCCAGTCTTGGAGCTTTACACCACTCCAGAGTCCATGTGGAGCTTTACACCACTCCAGACCAGTAGTGGAGCTTTACACCACTCAGAGTCCAGTAGTGGAGCTTTACACCACTCCAGAGCCAGTGTGGAGCTTAACACCACTCCAGAGTCCAGTGGTGGATCTTAACACCACTCCATACACCAGTGGTGGAGCTTTACACCACAGCAGAGTCCAGTAGTGGAGCTTAAGACCACTCCAGAGTCCAGTCGTGGTGCTTTATACCACTCCAGAGTCCAGTAGTGGAGCTTAACACCACTCTAGAGTCTAGTAGTGGAGCTTAACACAACTCCAGAGTCCAGTGGTGGATCTTAACACCACTCCATACACCAGTGGTGGAGCTTTACATCACTCCAGAGTCCAGTGGTGGAGCTTTACACCACTCTAGAGTCCAGTGGTGGAGCTTAACACCACTCTAGAGTCTAGTAGTGGAGCTTAAAACCACTCTAGAGTCCAGTGGTGGATCTTAACACCACTCCAGACACCAGTGGTGGAGCTTTACACCACAGCAGTGTCCAGTAGTGGACCTTAAGACCACTCCAGAGTCCAGTTGTAGCTTTACACCACTCTAGAGTCCAGTAGTGGAGCTTAACACCACTCTAGAGTCTAGTAGTGGAGCTTAACACCACTCCAGAGTCCAGTGGTGGATCTTAACACCACTCCATACACCAGTGGTGGAGCTTTACATCACTCCAGAGTCCAGTGGTGATGTTTTATACCACTCCGGAGTCCAGTGGTGGTGCTTTATACCACTCCAGAGTCCAGTGGTGGTGCTTTATACCACTCCAGAGTCCAGTAGTGGAGCTTAACACCACTCTAGAGTCCAGTGGTGGAGCTTTACACCACTCCAGAGTCCAGTGGTGGATCTTAACAGCACTCCATACACCAGTGGTGGAGCTTTACATCACTCCAGAGTCCAGTGGTGATGTTTTATACCACTCCGGAGTCCAGTGGTGGTGCTTTATACCACTCCAGAGTCCAGTGGTGCTGTTTTATACCACTCCAGAGTTCAGAGGTGGAGATTTACACCACTCCAGAGTCCAGGGGTGGAGTTTTCTCCATTCCAGAGTCCAGTGGTGGTGCTTTATACCACTCCAGAGTCCAGTGGTGGTGCTTTATACCACTCCAAAGTCCAGTGGTGGAGATTTATACCACTCCAGAGTCCAGTGGTGTAGGTTCACACCACTCCAGAGTTCAGTGGTGGAGATTTACACCACTTCAGAGTCCAGTGGTGGTGCTTTATACCACTCCAGAGTGCAGTGGTGGAGCTTTATACCACTCCAGAGTGCAGTGGTGGAGCTTTATGAACCAGCAAGGTGAACAAGCTCTGCTATCTTCTTGTAGCTGCTCCTGCTTTGTGGTCATCAGTTATATTAATGGTCAGAGTGTTGGACAGCTGCTGATCAGAAGTTTGAGGAGCCAGCGTGTTTATAAAGCTTCGAAATTGGCATCACCGTGTCTTTCCTAACGATGACTGTGAACAAGCCACAATGCTCAGAAGTTACACAAGAGCTAAGATCTCTTGGTGGGCCCAGACTTTTGCATGGTGCTCCTGTTCTTTGTGTTCTCAGTTGGTACAAATCAAATCAAAGGGTTGAGCATTTGGAGGTCAGTTAATCTTCTACTCGCTCAATCATAAGAGTGAGAGAACCAGTGAATCCATGTTTTCTTTGTGTTCGGCATTGCCACCGGTGACGGTGTCTTATGCAAATTAGCCCCGGAGTAACAGTCCCCAGCCTGCGTTCTCACTCCTCACATTTGCATACGCAGAATAGTTTCTGTTTCAACACAAAATAGCAATCAGCTGCCCTGAGGTCACACGGTACACCATGAACCAAACCACCTCACCAGATTACACCTTACAGGTTCTCCTTCACCAGTACAGACCTGACGTCTGAACTTGTCCTATAGGAGAACTTTGTAGTTCTACACTTACAGACTGTAGTTCATCTGATTTCTGTATACTTTATTAACCTGTTCTTTAATGATCAGGACCCCCACAGGACCACCACAGAGCAGATACTATTTGGGTGGTGGGTCATTCTCAGCACTGCAGTTACACTGATGTGGTGCTGGTGTGAGTGGATCAGACACAGCAGTGCTGCTGCTGGAGTGTTTAAACACTGTGTCCACTCACTGTCCACTCTATTAGGCACTCCTACTACTTGCTGGTCCACCTTGTAGATGTAAAGTCAGAGACAGTAGCTCATCTGCTGCTGCACAGTTTGTGTTCCTCTAGTTCTTCATCAGTGGACACAGGACGCCGCCCACAGGACACTGTTGTCTGGATAGTTTTGATTGGTGAAGTGTTCAAACACTCCACTGTCTGTAAGTGTAGAACTACAAAGTGTACCTATATGGTCAGTGGAGCTGATGACAGGGGCAGTAAGTGTACAATGAGGTGGTTTATGTGGTTGTATATGTGTGAGTGGTTGTGATGATGCACAATGAACTGTGTAATATTGGAACAAAACCTTGTACCTACATTTCGGTAGATTTTTGACATCATTTTAAAATTTTTCTGATGAATGGACTAAAAGAATTGACCCAAAATGACTTGAAAAGATTCGGTTCCACTGACCTACATTAAAAATGAAGTATGTTTTTCCTTCTACTGTAAAGTTATTATTTTGAAGATACAGGTAAACATATAATGACATATGGTGATATTATTTGCTGGTGTTTGGTGGAAAAACACCAGATAACCTGTAGTAGCTATGAGATTTGAAGTAAGTAGACATAGAGTTATTGATCCATACTCATAAAAGGTGCATAACAGGCATGGAATTGAGCGCCTTAAATGACGTACTAACTACTCTGCAAAACACTTGTACAACGTGGAAACAACTGGAGACTTGAGTTCAATCAGCTTCAGTGCGTGAAATCAAGTGTCGGCTAACCTGCTCCTCATTTACATATAATTTACATGAAGCATGCCCTAATTTATGCAAGTTTCTGTGGTGAGCCAATAAAATTACAACAGTCAGGGTTTTTAGCCAATAAAACTACAGCATTCAGGCTCGTAAGCCAGTTCAACTACAGCATTCAGGCTCGTGAGCCTATAAAACTACAGCATTCAGGCTCGTAAGCCAGTACAACTACAGCATTCAGGCTCGTAAGCCTATAAAACTACAGCATTCAGGCTCGTAAGCCAGTACAACTACAGCATTCAGGCTCGTAAGCCTATAAAACTACAGCATTCAGGCTCGTAAGCCTATAAAACTACAGCATTCAGGCTCGTAAGCCAGTACAACTACAGCATTCAGGTTCGTGAGCCAATAAAAGTACAAAATTCAGGTTCACAAGCCAATAAAACTACAGCATTCAGGCTCGTAAGCCAGTACAACTACAACATTCAGGCTCGTAAGCCTATAAAACTACAGCATTCAAACTCGTGAGCCAAGAAAACTACATAATTTAGGCTCCTCAGCCAATAAAACTACATCATTCAGGCTCGTAAGCCAGTACAACTACAACATTCAGGCTCGTAAGCCTATAAAACTACAGCATTCAAACTCGTGAGCCAAGAAAACTACATAATTTAGGCTCCTCAGCCAATAAAACTACATCATTCAGGCTGGTGAGCCAATGAAACAACAGCATTCCGAATCCTTAGACAATGAAACTACAGCATTCAGAATCCTTAGCCAATAAAATTACATAATTCAGGCTGGTGGTACCTGCTCTTGTCTATGGAGTAGTACCTGCTCTTGTCTTTGGAGTGGTACCCACCCTAGTCACTGGGGCCATATCGGTCTTGCCACTGGGGTGGTATAGCACGGTGGTGTAGTGGTCAGCACGGTGGTGTAGTGGTTAGTATGGTGGTGTAGTGGTTAGTACGGTGGTGTAGTGGTTAGTATGGTGGTGTAGTGGTTAGTATGGTGGTGTAGTGGTTAGTATGGTGGTGTAGTGGTTAGTACGGTGTGTAGTGGTTAGTACAGTGGTGTAGTGTTAGTACGATGTGTAGTGGTTAGTATGGTGGTGTAGTGGTTAGTATGGTGGTGTAGTGGTTAGTATGGTGGTGTAGTGGTTAGTACGGTGGTGTAGTGGTCAGCACGGTGGTGTAGTGGTCAGTACAGTGGTGTAGTGGTTAGTATGGTGGTGTAGTGGTTAGTATGGTGGTGTAGTGGTTAGTACGGTGGTGTAGTGGTTAGTATGGTGTAGTGGTTAGTATGGTGGTGTAGTGGTCAGCACGGTGGTGTAGTGGTCAGCACGGTGGTGTAGTGGTCAGCATGGTGGTGTAGTGGTTAGTACAGTGGTGTAGTGGTCAGTACAGTGGTGTAGTGGTTAGTATGGTGGTGTAGTGGTTAGTACGGTGGTGTAGTGGTTAGTATGGTGGTGTAGTGGTTAGTATGGTGGTGTAGTGGTTAGTACGGTGGTGTAGTGGTTAGTATGGTGGTGTAGTGGTCAGCACGGTGGTGTAGTGGTCAGTACAGTGGTGTAGTGGTCAGTACAGTGGTGTAGTGTTCAGTACAGTGGTGTAGTGGTTAGTATGGTGGTGTAGTGGTTAGTATGGTGGTGTAGTGGTCAGTACAGTGGTGTAGTGGTCAGTACAGTGGTGTAGTGGTCAGTACAGTGGTGTAGTGTTCAGTACAGTGGTGTAGTGTTCAGCACTGTCTCCTCACAGCAAGACGATCCAGGTTGGGTTGGAGTGAGCATGTTGTTAGTCTATTATAGGTTATTTCATGTAATTCCAGATATTGTTTTAAGTGAGTTTAGTAAGTCTCTTAAGTTTCTCACAATACTTCCAGATCATTTACTACTTTCAAACACATTTCAGCAAAACTATCTGCCAATATAGTTAAAAAACATTTCACATACTAAAACATGAGAATAAAATATCTAGAAATACGTTTAATGATAATAATAAACATACAACATCCTAAAATGAGAGATATTTGTTATTTAGTCTAGATCTAAGATTTTACTTATGTGCCAAAATACCATTATATTGTAGAGTCATAGCGTCTACACACAAACACACACACACACACACACACACACACACACACACAGGCATGTAATTACAGGCACGCTTGCTGTTCGTGGCTCAACAAGTGTCCAGATTTTGTGTGTGCGCCTGCACATGTCTGGACCGCAGCCCAGGGCATCTGTGACAGCTGGACAAACAAAGAAAAGTGGATCGTAACAGTCCTAAACATGACGTGCTGCTTCGGCCGAGTGAAAGTCCAGCGGGTTCATCGCGGAGCTGCACGCTAAGGACAAAGTGCAGGACACTGATTGCAGTATTATATAACGCGTGGCCAATTATATCATGTATGCAATAGTTTAGCCGCTCCTGAACAAATTCCACTTTAGTGTTGGTGTAAATAAGTCACACATCCTCTACAGAGACGGGGGGGTGGGCAGGGGGGATTGAATGTGGCCTATGCATATGTTATATCTGCAAATTCATAAAAATTGTGCTGGAAATTTTGTTGAACAATTCCAGATTTTTTAAGGTTAATTTCTTATTTTCACTAAAACAACATCCTTCATATTTTAACATCTGGAAACAAAAGTCAGGTGTGCAGATCAAAATCCATAATAATAATAATAATAATAAACTGGATGGGAAGGTAATTGATTATGCATGTGTAATTTTGTAGTTTTGCTCATAATTTTGGAATCAGCATGAAATTTGAATTTTGCATGGATGTAATTGATGTAATTGATGTAAAATGAAATAAATCAGTATTTTCTACATGTAAATAACTTGAGATGTTGCCATCTAATGTAGATAAACTTAGAAAATTTGTCAAAAAGTGATCAAAATTATAATGTTACAATTTATTATAATATAAAACAGTATGCAACTAAATAAATATAACCCTTATATAATTATATAACCCTTGTTATATAATTTTAATTTATAACCCTTATATATATATATAATTTGGTAATTTTAATTACTTCTAAAACTTTTGAATATATATATATATATATATATATATATATATATATATATATATATATATATATATATATATATATATAAATTCAAAAGTTTTAGAAGTGTTAAAAATTCAGCTGTTAAATCTGGTTGTGCCGCCTGACTTTTCAGTCTATTTTAGGACTAAACAGGATCTTCATTCTTTAACTTATTATGATTATTAATTTCTACCAAAAAAACAATATTATTATAATATATTTTAACATATTTTCATGGTTTTACTGGAAGGTCGCACCACATGACATGCTAAACTGAACTGTTCTAACTAAAATCACTCAAAAACTATAAAACAAAATATAAGATAAAACTTCTGAACCAGCTGCTGACTTTGGGTTCACACTATGAAGGTCACTTGGGGTCAGCTATATGAGGTGATGCTCTGGCCCCTCTTTCATAAAAGCATGTTAAAAAAAGAAGTGATATTTGAGGCAGTGAGAACTGACGTTTGGACAAAAGGTTTTATATGAGTTGAAAACTTTTACAGTCACTTTATTTCACATGTTTTTATTTTCAATCATAAAATAAAATATAAAACTAAAGTAAATTAAAAGTAAATTAAAAGTTTGTTCTCTTCTGTACAGTTGCCATTTTTGAGATACATGTTTTTCTTTGGACACCGATGATATGTGGCTGGACATTTGAACCACCGGACATTTGGAGGCAAAAAAAAATAAACTAAAATGAATTTAATATGGATGCAATAATAGAAGTATTGTTCTATTTATTATCTATTTATTAAATTTTTGGAGGGAAATAATAAAGTTGGGCCCAAACAATGCATGACATGACCCCCAACACAGTAAACTGAAAAAAATGTTTACAATTATCAGGTGTGAATTTGTTGAATTCAAGTTGTGTGAAAAGTTTGAACACATCTGCTATAATGACACCAGAATAATAATATAATAATACCAGAATGTTCCATTCAGTTAAATGAATTGTGTTATTATATATATATATATATATATATATATATATATATATATATATATATATATATATATATATATATATATATATATATTTGTGCTGTAGTGATGCATCCTGTCTCTGGCTCCTGTTCTCATAATCATATTAACTGGAATGCCTCATATTTTTAATCCATAACTGCTGTGAGTATTAATCTTTCTGGAATCTCGTTATCGTTTATGCGCTAATGTAAGCCATCTGCTGGAGTTAAGAGCGGCTGGCGGCCTCTGGGGCTTTGAGTGTGTATGTGGGAGGGGGGCTCGTTTGTTGGAGTCTCTTTCTGGTATTTATTCTTTCGAATTAGACAGAGATTGAAAGCAAGTGTGTTTGTGGAAATAGAAAAGCGAAGTGTGAAAAAATATCTGATGTGATTGTAACTAATATTACAGCTGTGAACCGTTTAACCTCCTTTTACACTGTAGCTGTGCAGTTTCCCTCAGTTGAACTATGAACCTTCTTTATTATTATTAATATTGTCATATAGCATTATATATAATGATATAGAGTTAGTAATACAGCATAAGATGTAAATTACACAGCATAGAGTTACGGATATAGCATTAACAAATTAACAAGTTAACAAATTCTTAAACTGAATAGAATTTAAATTCTAATATAGCGTTAGACTTACTAATGTAGCATTAGAGTTACTGATATAGAAATAGACTTACTTATATAGCATTAGAGTTACTGATATAGAAATAGACTTACTTGTAAAGCATTAGAGTTACTGATATAGAAATAGACTTACTTATATAGCATTAGAGTTACTGATATAGAAAGAGACTTACTTATATAGCATTAGTTACTGATATAGAAATAGACTTATATAGCATTAGAGTTACTTATATAGCATTAGTGTTACTGATACAACATTAGAGTTACTTATATAGAAATAGACTTATATAGCATTAGAGTCACTGATATGGAAATAGACTTACTGATATAGCATTAGAGTTTCTGATACAACATTAGAGTTACTGATACAACATTAGAGTTAGTGATATAGCATTAGTGTTACTTATATAGCATTAGTGTTACTGATACAACATTGGAGTTACTTATATGGAAATAGACTTAAATAGCATTAGAGTTACTGATATAGAAATAGACTTACTGATATAGCATTAGAGTTACTGAAACAACATTAGAGTTAGTGATATAGCATTAGTGTTACTGATACCACTTTAGAGTTAGTTATTTGGAAATAGACTTATATAGTATTAGAGTTACTGATACAACATTAGTGTTAATGATACAACATTAGAGTTACTTATATGGAAATAGACTTATATAGCATTATAGTTACTGATATAAATAGACTTAGTGATATAGCATTAGAGTTACTGATACAACATTAGAGTTACTGATACAACATTAGAGTTAGTGATATAGCATTACAGTTACTTATATAGCATTAGTGTTACTGATACAACATTAGAGTTAGTGATATAGCATTACAGTTACTTATATAGCATTATTGTTACTGATACAACATTAGAGTTAGTGATATAGCATTAGAGTTACTTATATAGCATTAGTGTTACTGATACAACATTAGAGTTACTTATATGGAAATAGACTTATATAGCATTAGAGTTACAGATACAATATTAGAGTTACTGATACAACATTAGAGTTACTTATATGGAAATAGACTTATATAGCATTAGAGTTACAGATACAATATTAGAGTTACTGATACAACATTAGAGTTACTTATATGGAAATAGACGTATATAGTATTAGAGTTACTCATACAACATTAGAGTTACTGACACAACATTAGAGTTACTTATATGGAAATAGACTTATATAGCATTAGAGTTACTGATATAGAAATAGATTTACTGATACAGCTTTAGTGTTACTGATACCACTTTAGAGTTACTGATACAACATTAGTTACTGATACAACATTAGAGTTACTTATATGGAAATAGACTTATATAGTATTAGAGTTACTGATACAACATTAGAGTTAATGATACAACATTAGAGTTACTTATATGGAAATAGACGTTTATAGTATTAGAGTTACTGATACAACATTAGAGTTACTGACACAACATTAGAGTTACTTATATGGAAATAGACTTATATAGCATTAGAGTTACTGATATAGAAATAGATTTACTGATACAGCATTAGTGTTACTGATACCACTTTAGAGTTACTTATATGGAAATAGACTTATATAGTATTAGAGTTACTGATACAACATTAGTGTTAATTATACAACATTTGAGTTACTTATATGGAAATAGACTTATATAGCATTAGAGTTACTGATATAAATAGACTTACTGATATAGCATTAGAGTTACTGATACAACATTAGAGTTACTGATACAACATTAGAGTTAGTGATATAGCATTACAGTTACTTATATAGCATTAGTGTTACTGATACAACATTAGAGTTAGTGATATAGCATTACAGTTACTTATATAGCATTATTGTTACTGATACAACATTAGAGTTAGTGATATAGCATTAGAGTTACTTATATAGCATTAGTGTTACTGATACAACATTAGAGTTAGTGATATAGCATTAGAGTTACTTATATAGCATTAGTGTTACTGATACAACATTAGAGTTACTTATATGGAAATAGACTTATATAGCATTAGAGTTACAGATACAATATTAGAGTTACTGATACAACATTAGAGTTACTTATATGGAAATAGACGTATATAGTATTAGAGTTATTCATACAACATTAGAGTTACTGACACAACATTAGAGTTACTTATATGGAAATAGACTTATATAGCATTAGAGTTACTGATATAGAAATAGATTTACTGATACAGCTTTAGTGTTACTGATACCACTTTAGAGTTACTGATACAACATTAGTTACTGATACAACATTAGAGTTACTTATATGGAAATAGACTTATATAGTATTAGAGTTACTGATACAACATTAGAGTTACTGATACAACATTAGAGTTACTTATATGGAAATAGACGTTTATAGTATTAGAGTTACTGACACAACATTAGAGTTACTTATATGGAAATAGACTTATATAGCATTAGAGTTACTGATATAGAAATAGATTTACTGATACAGCATAAGTGTTACTGATACCACTTTAGAGTTACTTATATGGAAATAGACTTATATAGTATTAGAGTTACTGATACAACATTAGAGTTACTGATACAACATTAGAGTCATTTATATGGAAACAGACTTATATAGCGTTAGAGTTACTGATATAGAAATAGACTTACTGATATAGCAACATACTTACTTATATAGCATTAGAGTTAATTATATAGCATTAGAGTTACTTATATAGAAATAGACTTACTGATATATCATTAGAGTTGATATAGCATTAGAGTTACTGATATAGCATTAGACTTATTGATATGGCAATAGACTTATATAGCAATAAACTTGCTGATATGGCAATAGATGTATATAGCAATAGACTTACTTATATAGCATTAAAGTTACTTAAATAGCATTAGAGTTACTTATATAGCATTAGAGTTACTGACATATCATTAGAGTTACTTATATAGCATTAGAGTTACTGATATATCATTAGAGTTACTTATATAGCAATATATTTACTGATATATCATTAGTTACTGATATATCATTAGAGTTACTTATATAGCAATAGACTTACTGATATATCATTAGAGTTACCTATATAGCATTAGAGTTACTTATATAGCAATAGATTTACTGATATATCGTTAGAGTTACTTATATAGCATTAGAGTTACTTATATAGAAATAGACTTACTCATATATCATTAGACTTGATATAGCATTAGAGTAACTGATATAGCATTAGACTTATTGATATGGCAATAGACGTATATAGCAATAGACTTATATAGCATTAAAGTTACTTAAGTAGCATTAGACTTACTGATATAGCATTAGAGTTACTTATATATCATTAGAGTTACTTATATATCATTAGAGTTACTTATATAGCATTAGAGTTACTGATATATCATTAGAGTTGCTTATAAAGCATTAGAGTTACTGATACATTGCAATAGACTTAGTTATATAGCAATAGTCGTAATTTTATAGCAATAGTTGTAATTACATAGCTTTAGCATAGCTGGTATAACATTAGAGTTACTGACACAGCAATAAAGTTACTGATATATTATTAGAGTTACTGATATATTATTAGAGTTACTAATATATTATTAGAGTTACTGATATATTATCAGAGTTACTAATATATTATTAGAGTTACTGATATATTATTAGAGTTACTGATATAGTATTAGAGTTACTGATATATTATTAGAGTTACTGATTTATTATTAGAGTTACTGATATATTATTAGAGTTACTGATATATTATTAGAGTTACTGATTTATTATTAGAGTTACTGATATATTATTAGAGTTACTGATATAGTATTAGAGTTACTGATATAATACTAGAGTTACTGATATATTATTAGAGTTACTGATATATTATTAGAGTTACTGATATATTATTAGAGTTACTGATATAGTATTAGAGTTACTGATTTATTATTAGAGTTACTGATATATTATTAGAGTTACTGATTTATTATTAGAGTTACTGATTCATTATTAGAGTTACTGATATAGTATTAGAGTTACTGATTTATTATTAGAGTTACTGATATAGTATTAGAGTTACTGATATATTATTAGAGTTACTGATTTATTATTAGAGTTACTGATATATTATTAGAGTTACTGATATATTATTAGAGTTACTGATTTATTATTAGAGTTACTGATTTATTATTAGAGTTACTGATATAGTATTAGAGTTACTGATATATTATTAGAGTTACTGATACAATGGTAGAGTTAATGACATAGTATTACAGTTACTCTTTACATTTCTTCTGTTTGGGAAGGTAAACAAGGTGTAAGCTGATCTTTTAGGGTGCTGAGGTTATGGTGACTGTTAAATAAAGCACAGCAGCAGTGTGTGTGTGTGTGTTTGTGTGTGTGTGTGTGTGTGTGTGTGTGTGTGTGCGTGTGTGTGTGTGTGTGTGTGCGCGTGTGTGGACGGTTGGAACAGAGAGATTAAAAGATTTAGTCCGGTATGAATGACAGTAATATGCTGGATTATAATCTTGCTGTGTAGCGCATATGCCTCTATAAGCTCTTTGAGGTGTTTTACATATCCGGTTAGCCAATCAGATTAAAGTACATCTGCTCATTCAAACACACTCACACTCCATAGAGAGAGAGAGAGAGAGAGAGAGAGAGAGAGAGAGAGAGAGAGAGAGAGAGAGAGAGAGAGAGAGGTAGAGAGAGAGGGAGAGAGAGAGGGGGGAGAAAGATAGATAGAGAGAGAAAGAGCGAGAATGAAAGAGAGAGAGAGTGACAGAGAAGAAGAGAGAGGGGGAGATAGAGAGAGATAGAGAGAGAATAAAAAGAGAGAAAGAGATAGAGAGAGATAGAGAGAGTGATAGATAGAGAGATAGAGAGAGAGAAAGAGAGAGAGAGAGAGAGAGAGAGAGAGTGAAAGAGAAGACGAGAGAGGGGAGATAGAGAGAGATAGAGAGAGAGAAAGAGAGAGAGAGACAGAGAGATATAGAGAGAGAGACAGAGAGAAACACAGAGAGAGAGGTAGAGAGAGGGAGAGTGAAAGAGAAGAAGAGAGAGGGGGAGATAGAGAGAGAGATAGAGTGACAGATAGAGAGAGTGATGGATAGAGAGAGAGAGACAGAGAGAGAGAGAGACAGAGAGATATAGAGAGAGGCATTAGAGTCAATGTCAAAGTAAAAAGAAGAAAACCTGAAACTTCCAAAAGATCACAAACTAACTAAAAGTTGCAGAGAACATGAGCATCATAACAACTACCTGGAAGATCTACCAACACTGTCTCCATCAGATAAACAAAACTTTAATCTTTAAGAGAGAGGAGAACATCAAGCTCTCCCCTCATCAAGCTCCCCTCTCCCCTCTCTTCCCCTCAGATCTGAGAACATCCACAGGAGTTTCTGTTCATCCTTCCACTGTGAGAACACAGCTCAACACTGTGGGGCTGAAAGGATGTGTAGCTGTTCTAGAAGCTCCTCACTTAGAAAAGGAGATACAGACACACCAAACAAAGAAGAAGCTGCTGTTCTCAGAGCAATGGACTGACCACCCCAGAGTCTAGAACCTCAAACACCACTGACTGTGTTTGGGTTTATTTGGACGATAAGAAGCAGAAGCAGCTTCCAAGACTGAACTTTGTAGGAGTGTCTGAACTGAAAGCGAGTCTCCTGAGAAGAACAGAAGCTGCAATGAAGGTGAAGAGTGGACACACTAGACATCTGATATTATATATAGCTGTGGAGGCTTCTGGGTAAATTCTGTTAAATATTAAGTTTTTATTATTATTTTTAAGTCTAATTAAGTAACGATGAAAAATATCTACACGTATATCTGGAACATATATATAAGACCGAACATCCAGATACTGTATGTGTGTGTGTGTGTGTGTGTGTGTGTGTGAGTGAATGTGTGGTGGGTGGGGGGTCTCTTTAAGCTCTTTATCACTCCCACCCCCAACTCTCTGCCTCACTGGAATACAACCGAATTGCCTGGAGTGAAAGCAGTGTGTGTGAGTGTGTGTGTGAGTGTGTGTGTGTGTATGTGTGTGTGTGTGTGTGTGTGGTGCCCTGCAGTGAGCAGGATTGAAGGTGTTGAGTTCAAAACAAAATAATATTGAACTCAGCACTATTCAAAAAGGAAATGCTGTTAAGTTTTGATATGTTACTATTTTCCCCCTGAAGCAGCTCGGAGAGAAGAAGGGAGAGAGAGAGAGAGAGAGAGAGAGAGAGAGAGAGAGAGAGAGAGAGAGAGAGAAAGAGAGAGAGAGAGAAAAAGAGAGCGAGCGAGAGAGCAAGAGATAGAGAGAGAGAGAGAGAGATCAAACCCATAAAAGTGGGTGAAGGTGTGAAGAGCTGGCAGAGGGTGCAGAATGGAACATCCTCTGTCTTCTCTCCTCCATTCCTCCTTCATCCTTTCATCTTCAGGCGTGTCACTGGCTGAGAGAGGAGAGTCTCAGGAGGCCGAGGAATTTAGTCGCAACCAAGAGAGACTGATGGAGAGAGATAGAGAGAGTCTATCAGTCGGGGAGACGGAGAGAAAGATATGAGAGAGAGGTAATATAACTGAATGAAGGAGAGATATGACTGATAGAGGGAAAGAAAAATAGATACATATAGATATGAGTCTGAGATGGTGTAATGGAGAGTCTGAGATGGTGTGATGGAGAGTCTGAGGTGTGATGAAATCTGAGTTAAAGAGTCTAACACGGTGTGATGGAGAGTCTGATATGGTGTGATGGGGAGTCTGAGATGGTGTGATGGAGAGTCTGAGATGGTGTGATGGAGAGTCTAAGGTGTGATGAAGTCTGATTTAAAGAGTCTGAGATGATGGTGAGGTGAGATGGTGTAATAGAGAGTCTGAGATGGTGTGATAAAAATCTGAGGCAGTGTCTTGAGTTAGAGATGAGTAGTCTGACATTGTATGAAGAAGAGTCTGAGATGAAGAGTCTGAGACCGTGTGATGAAGAGTCTGAGATGGTGTAATAGAGTCTGAGATGGTGTGATGAAAAATCTGAAGCAGCGTCTTGAGTCTGAGATGAAGAGTCTGAGATGGTGTGATGAGTCTAAGACGATGCAACAAGGAGTCTGAGATTAGACTGAGACAATGTGATGAAGTGTCTGAGATGATGCAATGGAGAGTCTGAGATGAAGAGTCTGAGATGAAGAGTCTGAGACGGTGTGATGCAGAGTCTGAAATGTTATGAAGAAGAGTCTGAGATGGTGTGATGAAAAATCTGAGGCAGTGTCTTGAGTCTGAGATGAAGAGTCTGAGATGGTGTGATAAGTCTAAGACGATGCGACAAGCAGTCTGAGATTAGCCTGAGACAATGCAATGAAGTGTCTGAGGTGATGCAATGGAGAGCTGAGATGAAGAGACTGAGATGAAGAGTCTGAGTTGATGTGATTGAGAGTCTGAGATGAAGAGTCTGAGATGAAAAGTTTGAGTTGATGTGATGGAGCGTCTGAGATGTTATGATGAAGAGTCTGAGATGGTGTGATGGAAAATCTGAGGCAGTGTCTTGAATCTGAGATGAAGAGTCTGAGATGGTGTGATGAGGCTAAGACGATGCGACAAGGAGTCTGAGATTAGCCTGAGACAATGCGATGAGGAGTCTGAGATGAAGAGTCTGAGTTGATGTGATTGAGAGTCTGAGATGAAGAGTCTGAGATGAAGAGTTTGAGTTGATGTGATGGAGCGTCTGAGATGTTATGATGAAGAGTCTGAGATGGTGTGATGAGTCTAAGACGATGCGACAAGGAGTCTGAGATTAGCCTGAGACAATGTGCTGAAGAGTCTGAAATGAAGAGTCTGAGACTATGCTATGAAGGAAATGGTTGCTAATGAAATGAACTGATCGTGATTAAGTGGAGGAGTGTGCAGTAAAACTCTAAAAGCCTGTTTCTTAGACGTCGACCAGTGAAAGTGAGTGAGTGTTTTGGAGAACTGTTCTCTCCTCAGTTCTAGAGATCACTCTGTATGAGGTTAGCACAGAGAGTGAGTAGGAGTACAGAGAAGGAAGTAATGGACAGATTTAGAGGTCTGAAGGGGAAGCTGATCTGATTTCACTTTGGAGAATTTAGACACAAATAAAGGCCGGGATCCATCACACGGCAAGACAGTAGGACCAGAAGAGGAAGAAAGAGAGAAAGAAAGGAGGGAGAGAGAAAGGTCTGGGGAGTAGAAGGAGAGAGAACTCCATATCTGTAATATAACTGCATATATAACTGTACAGGTCTCTTTTCTCTTTCTAACAGCCCACCTGTCCCGCCAGATACTGTTAAAGGACTGACCACCAGGACCCCCCTGTCACCCAGCACCAACCAGTTCCTGCCATTTGCTCCATCCTTGCCTGCATCACTGTATCATCCACCTGATGTAGCACCTGTGGAGCTTCTAAAGCTCTTACCTTCAGACTCAGCTTTAGTTTATTAAACTGTAAATACTGTTCCAAGAGAAGAAGGATGGATCTCTGCTGGTGAGTTCCTTGGTTCCTCCCAAGGTTTCTTCCTCCAGTTTTGAGGGAGATGTTCTTGCCCCCATCTGGCTTCCTCACCGTGGATAAAGTGTTGTGACTTCATGCTTTCATGCTTTTAAACTCCTGTAAAGCTGCTTTGTGACATCATCATTGTAAAAAAAGCTACACAAATAAACTTTAACTCTATATCATTGCTGTGCAATCTCCAAACTAGTAACTTTACAGGAGAGACAAAAATATTCTTCACTTTTAATGTAAGTCTATGGAACCAGAAGTTTTTCCAAGTGATTTTGGAGCACTTCTATTGGTCCATTAAACAAATACACGAAGGAGTGTTTATGGAGGCAGCGTGTATGGAGAGAGAGAGAGTAAGAGAGAGAGAGAGAGTGAGAGAGACAGAGAGAGTGAAAGAGAGAGAGATGGAGGGAGTGTGTATGGAGGGAGCAGGTATGGAGAGAGAGAGAGTAAGAGAGAGAGAGAGTGAGAGACAGAGAGAGTGAAAGAGAGATAGAGGGAGTGTGTATGGAGGGAGCGTGTATGGAAGGAGTGTGTATGGAGGGAGTGTATATGGAGGGAGCGTGTATGGAGGGAGCGTGTATGGAGGGAGTGTGTATGGAGGGAGCGTGTATGGAGAGAGAGAGAGTGAGAGACAGAGAAAGTGAAAGAGAGAGAGATAGAGGGAGTGTGTATGGACGGAGCGTGTATGGAAGGAGTGTGTATGGAGGGAGTGTATATGGAGGGAGTGTATATGGAGGGAGTGTGTATGAAGGGAGTATGTATGAAGGGAGCGTGTATGGAGGGAGTGTATATGGAGGGAGCGTGTATGGAGGGAGTGTGTATGAAGGGAGTGTGTATGAAGGGAGTGTGTATGGAGGGAGTGTATATGGAGGGAGCGTGTATGGAGGGAGTGTATATGGAGGGAGTGTGTATGAAGGGAGTGTGTATGGAGGGAGTGTATATGGAGGGAGCGTGTATGGAGGGAGTGTGTATGTAGGGAGTATGTATGGAGGGAGTGTGTATGAAGGGAGCGTGTATGAAGGGAGCGTGTATGGAGGGCGTGTGTATGGAGGGAGTGTATATGGAGGGAGTGTACATGGAGGGAGCGTGTATGGAAGGAGTGTGTATGGAGGGAGTGTATATGGAGGGAGCGTGTATGGAGGGAGTGTGTATGGAGGGAGTGTGTATGGAGAGAGAGAGAGTGAGAGACAGAGAAAGTGAAAGAGAGAGAGATAGAAGGAGTGTGTATGGAGGGAGCGTGTATGGAAGGAGTGTGTATGGAGGGAGTGTATATGGAGGGAGTGTATATGGAGGGAGTATGTATGAAGGGAGCGTGTATGGAGGGAGTGTATATGGAGGGAGCGTGTATGGAGGGAGTGTGTATGAAGGGAGCGTGTATGGAGGGAGTGTGTATGTAGGGAGTGTGTATGGAGGGAGCGTGTATGGAGGGAGTGTGTATGAAGGGAGCGTGTATGGAGGGAGCGTGTATGTAGGGAGTGTGTATGGAGGGAATGTGTATGGAGGGAGCGTGTATGGAGGGAGTGTGAATGGAGGGAGCGTGTATGTAGGGAGTGTGTATGGAGGGAGAGTGTATGGAGGGAGTGTGTATGGAGGGAGGGTGTATGGAGGGAATGTGTATGAAGGGAGCGTGTATGGAGGGAGTGTATATGGAGGGAGCGTGTATGTAGGGAGTGTGTATGGAGGGAGAGTGTATGGAGGGAGTGTGTATGGAGGGAGTGTGTATGGAGGGAGCGTGTATGGAGGGAGCGTGTATGAAGTGAGCGTGTATGGAGGGAGTGTGTATGGAGGGAGTGTGTATGGAGGGAGTGTGTATGGAGGGAGTGTGTATGGAGGGAGTGTGTATGAAGGGAGTGTGTATGGAGGGAGTGTGTATGAAGGGAGTGTGTATGGAGGGAGTGTGTATGGAGGGAGCGTGTATGTAGGGAGCGTGTATGGAGGGAGCGTGTATGGAGGGAGCGTGTATGGAGGGAGCGTGTATGGAGGGGGGATGTATGGAGGTGAGCGTGTATGGGGGAGCGTGATGGGAGCGTGTATGGAGGGAGCGTGTATGTAGGGAGCGTGTATGGAGGGAGCGTGTATGGAGGGAGCGTGTATGGAGGGAGCGTGTATGGAGGGAGCGTGTATGTAGGGAGCGTGTATGGAGGGAGCGTGTATGGAGGGAGCGTGTATGGAGGGAGCGTGTATGGAGGGAGCGTGTATGTAGGGAGTGTGTATGGATGGAGTGTGTATGAAGGGAGTGTGTATGGATGGAGTGTGTATGGAGGGAGCGTGTATGGAGGGAGCGTGTATGGAGGGAGCGTGTATGGAGGGAGCGTGTATGTAGGGAGCGTGTATGGAGGGAGTGTGTATGAAGGGAGTGTGTATGGATGGAGTGTGTATGGAGGGAGCGTGTATGGAGGGAGCGTGTATGGAGAGAGCGTGTATGGAGGGAGCGTGTATGTAGGGAGTGTGTATGGAGGGAGCGTGTATGGAGGGAGTGTGTATGGAGGGAGCGTGTATGGAGGGAGCGTGTATGGTGGGAGCGTGTATGGAGGGAGCGTGTATGGAGGGAGCGTGTATGGAGGGAGCGTGTATGTAGGGAGCGTGTATGTAGGGAGCGCGTATGAAGGGAGCGTGTATGTAGGGAGTGTGTATGGAGGGAGTGTGTATGGAGGGAGTGTGTATGGAGGGAGTGTGTATGTAGGGAGTGGAGGAGGAACAGAGGGATCTCTGAAGGCTCCTGTAAACAGGAGGAGGAGTGAGCAGGTGGGGTTTGTAAATATGAACAGTGGGTCGGCTGTGAGGGGTTTGGGTGGGACGCGCTGAGCTGTGAAATGTGACAGATCTATTTCTACAACTCACCAGGAAGGCCAGAGGAGCAGACACTCTCTCTCTCTCTCTCTCTCTTACTCTCTCTCTCTCTCTCTCTCTCTCTCTCTTTCACACACTCTCTCTCTCTCTCTTTCACTCTTTCACTCTCTCTCTCTCTCTCTCTTTCACTCTCTCTCTCTCTGTCTCTCTCTCTCACTCTCTCTCTCTCTCTCTTTCACTCTTTCTCTCTCTCTCTCTCTCTCTTACACACACTCTAACTCTCTCTCTCTCTTTCACTCTCTCTCTCTATCTCTCTTACACTCTCTCTCTCTCTCTCCTCTCTCTCTCTCTCTTTCACACTCTCTCTCTCTTTTACACACACTCTCACTCTCTCTCTCTCTCTCTTACTCCCTCTCTCTCTCTCTCTTACTCTCTCTCTGTCTCTTTCTCTTTGTCTCTCTCTCTCTCTCTCTTTCTCTCTTTTACTCTCTCTCTCTTTTACTCACTCACACACACACACTCTCTCATACACTCTCTCACACACACTCTCTCTCTGTCTCCCTCTCGCTCTCTTACTCTCACTCTCTCTAACACACACTCTCATACACTCTCTCTCTCTCCTTCTCTCTCACACACACTCTCTCTCTCTCTCTCTCTCTCACACACACACACTCTCATACACTCACTCTCTCACACACACTCTCTCACACTCTCTCCCTCTCACACACACACTCTCTCTCTCTCTTACACACACACACACACACACACACACACACTCATACACTCTCTCTCTCACACACACACTCTCTCACACTCTCTCTTTCTCTCTCTCCCACACACACACACACACACACTCTCTATCTCTCTCTCACACACACTCACACTCGCTCTCTCGCTCCTTCTCTCTCTCTCTCCCTCTCTCTCTTTGTCTCTTTCTTGCTCTCTGTCACATTCTGTCTCTCTCTCACTGACTCTCTCTCACTCTCTTTCACGCTTGCTGTCTCTGACTCACTCCCACTCTTTCTCTCTCACTCTTCACACACTCTCTCTCTCTGTCTTTCTTTCTTTCTTTCTTGTTGTCTCTCTCTCTGTCATTTTCTGTCTCTCTCTCACTCACTCTCCTTCACTCTTTGTCTCTGACTCACTCTTTCTCCCACTCTCTCTCCCACTCTTTTTCTATCTCACTCTTTCACACTCTGTCTTTCTTTCATTCTGTCTTTCTCGCTGTGTGTCTCTCTCTCTCTCTGTCTCTTTCTGCCGCTTTCTCTTACTCTCTTTCTCACACTCTCTCTCACTCTCTCACTATTTCTTTCTCTGTCTCTCTCTTACTCTGTCTCTATTTTCTATTTTTCTCTCTGACTCTCTTTTATCTCTCTCTCTCTGTATCCTTGCTTTTTGTTCAACTCTCTCTCTCTCTCTTTCCTCTTTCTCCCTGTCTCACCACACTGTCTGTCTCTCACTCTGTTCTCTTGTTCTGTCGCTCTTTCTCTCTCTGCATCTGTCTGTATGTCTCTCTCTCTCTCTCTCTCTCTCTCTCTCTCTCTCTCTCGCTGTATGCATTGTGGTTAATGAGCTTCAGAAGAAGGAGAAGGAGCTGTTAGTGTGTGCTGGTGTTGATGGTGTTGATGGTGTTGATGATGTTGATGGTGTTTATGGTGTTGATGATGTTGATGATGTTGATGGTGTTGATGGTGTCTGGGAGAGGTGATGTCCAGAATGAGAGGGGTCAGCTGTGAGTTTGCCTGCGGCCTGCTGGTGCAGATCTTCTGACCAGTTCACCTTTGCTGCTGTACCAGAAGACCAGCTACTCAGCTTTCTTTTTAGTAGGCAGACTCATGAGACCCACCTGATCTTCAGGATCTTCGAATTTTTAATTCGTTCTGATGAACTCTCCCACTTTTCTCTAACTCAGGAAAGTTCATCCCACCCTTCTGCTCCTTTCTTCTCTTATCCTGTTACTCTTCTTCTGTCACTGTGTCAGCTCTCCATGGACCGCGTAGATGTTCGCCATCTATGAAGCACCCCCTAAAGTCTCCAGAGATCCCAGCTAACTTCCCAAATCGCTCATTCATCGAAATTCCGTGTTTTGTTCCCGTCCCCAAGGACAGTCCCGTTCTCTTGCACATCATTGCTGGTTTCTTTTGTTCACTGTGAACAGCACTAAAGGGCAGGAGCTGGTATGACATGTGTGTGATGTTTGGGTGGAAGAACACATCTTCACGAAGAACCTATAAAGAACCTGAAGCTGTTTCATTAAAGGATTTATTTGAATAGAATAAAACCTGTTAAACTCATTGGTTTCACATGAAGTACATCCTTAAAAAAGGATGGTTTCTAGAACCATGAACACTTAAAGAACCTTTAGCATGATTAAAGGTTCTTCAGAATGATGGATAGTGGTGGGGAATCTATTTGTAGCACCAAACAGGTTCTGCTGAAGTTACAGTGTCAAGCTGGTAACAGTTTGAAGCTACATACATACGTTCTCCATCAGTGCGAAGAACCATTTTATCATGTAAGCATGCACATGGTTCTAGAAGTGCTGATAAACCGTTTGCTTGCTAAGGAACCCTTAAAGAACCACCTTTTTAACAGCATAAATGTAAATGGACCACAAATTAACATTGGATAAAATTGGACTTTTAATGCATACTCTAAAAAAATGGTTCCTCAAGGGTTCTTTAGGAAAGACCGTGATTCTATATAGAACCCTGAACACTCGAAGAAGATTTGCAAGCCTAAGAGGTTCTTTGTGTGGTGCAATGGTTCTGCAGATTGATGGAGAACATGCTTTTTTAGGACCAAAAAGGGTTCTGCTATCATGCTATATATCGTGCTATATACAACATGTTCTCTATCAGTCCAAAGAACCATTTGCCCCATGCACACAACCATATAAGCATACAAAGGGTTCTTTAAGTGTTCAAGTTCCTTGAAGAACCATCTTTTAGAACAGTGTGGATGTGAGTGGGCCACAAATTGGCGTTGTTCATTATACACATGGGTTCTTCAAGGCTTTTTTTAGTAAAGACAATGGTTCTATATAGAACCCTGAGCGCTCAAAGGAGATTTGCAAGCTTAGGTTGTCCCTTACATGGTGAAATGGTTCTGCAGATTGATGGAGAACGTTGATGGAAAGAACCTTTTAAGCATGAAAAGGATGGATGGATGCCCTCTCAGAGGGCCTAAAATATTCTTAACACACACACACACACACACACACACACACACACACACACACACACACACACACACACTCATACACACACAATCAACGTCTAAACAATTATAAAAATATAGATAAATAAATTATTCAATCGTGTTTATTCAGTCTGTGTTGGAGTGTGAAGGGTTAAGTGGAAGCCTGTGAGTCTGTGTCTCCCCCTATAAGGACTGTGATGCCCCCGCAGAATGTTGGTGATTGGTGGTCCCGCTGTTCATGTACAGAGGGGGGCAGACAGTTATAACTCAGCTCCATATTAATTTCAAATAACAGTAAAACTGACCAATCATATCTTCCCTCTAAGTGGGCGGGGCTTAACTGTATGATGATTTCCACCTGCTGTGGCGGCGTTAGCTGGAGAAATAGTTAGCTAGCTCTAGGCTACCACCGCTAGCTAGTTTGCTGAGTCACAATGGAAGCCCAGGCTTAAGGGTCACGGTCCGCTACTGATGTAAGCATACGCTTTTACCCGATTCTATGGAACATAAATATTCCCAACAGTAAATAAAGGCTCCGATCTAGTACCTACTGACTAGTAGGCAATTTGGGACGCAGCCCAAGCCTTGCAGACTGGACTTCATTTGTAAGGCTGCGTTAAGCAGTTTATGGAAAAACACCTCCTTCCCCACACCAAAGCCCCCCGGTTAGCATTGGGTGTTGCTACCTGTGCAAAAAGAAACCCTCGGAGAACTTCGAACTATAACTGCAGATGCTTTGTACGCCTACATTAATGTGTTTCTGGAAAAACACCTGGCTGGAAAGAAGCTCTCTGTTACCTGGAAAGTGCCGTAACAGAAGCATGAGTTAGCATCAGGTGTGAAATCGAATTGGCCCAACCGAGAGGAGCCTCACCAGAGCGGCCAGGCGTTCCGTGGGCGAGGTTGTGTCCCACATCTCAGCCCACAGCCTCGCTCTCAGAGGCCTATCTGAAGAAGGTCTGGATTTAGCACACCCTTCAGCCTCTGCGGCTCCGTGATGGATGGACTCTCTAAGGCTCTGCAGCCCCGCCGTCATTAATCTGGCCCGATTAGAAAGTGATCCTTTGTCTGGCCTTAATGAGATTGTGGCAATTAGACGAGGAGCTGGTGTTTTTGCTTCTCCAGTGGTCAAGCTGTGTAAACATCAACATCATTACGGGTAATCGCCACGATCAGACTCCAACGATGAATAATGCATTGTTTCCGCGGGTGCTAAATCGGTTCCGAGCGCAAGAAGTTTGGCCGTGAAACACGTCGAGTTCATTTCATATCCATCTTTTTTCTGGAGCAGGATTTCTTTCGTGGCACAGAGGACCGTGTTGCGTGTGGGTTCACACAGCAGACCACAGTTTACCTGATGATAGCATCTCAACAAACACTAAGCAAAGGTGTCAAAAGCATTCCCATTCATTACTCAGGTAGAAGTATAGATACTAGGGTTTAAAATACTTCTGTAGAAGTTGAAGTATCAACTCAAACTTTTTACTCCAGTAAAAGTGTAAGAGTACTGCTTTCAGAACTACTTAAAGTATAAAAGTAAAAGTAATGTAAGAAAAATATGTCATTAAGGACAAAAGCTTAGGTCGTCTATAGTGATCTAGCCCACCTCCCCAAAAACCCCATTCTTCTAAAAGCCATAATGACTATAATGTTATATTGTTGATAAATTTGGGATGCGCTAGGCTTCCTGTTTCAGCTCATATACGGAGTGTAATGGAGTGTAAATGTGAGGAGTAGAAAGTACTGATAATGGAGTGTAAATGTAAGGAGTAGAAAGTACTGATAATGGCGTGTAAATGTAAGGAGTAGAAAGTACTGGTAATGGAGTGTAAATGTAAGGAGTAGAAAGTACTGATAATGGAGTGTAAATGTAAGGAGTAGAAAGTACTGATAATGGAGTGTAAATGTAATGAGTATGAAGTACTGATAATGGAGTGTAAATGTAAGGAGCAGAAAGTACTGATAATGGAGTGTAAATGTAAGGAGTAGAAAGTACTGATAAGGGAGTGTAAATGTAAGGAGTAGAAAGTACTGATAATGGAGTGTAAATGTAAGGAGTAGAAAGTACTGATAATGGAGTGTAAATGTAATGAGTAGAAAGTACTGATAATGGAGTGTAAATGTAAGGAGTAGAAAGTACTGATAATGGAGTGTAAATGTAAGGAGTAGAAAGTACTGATAATGGAGTGTAAATGTAAGGAGTAGAAAGTACTGATAATGGAGTGTAAATGTAAGGAGTAGAAAGTACTGATAATGGAGTGTAAATGTAAGGAGTAGAAAGTACTGATAATGGAGTGTAAATGTAAGGAGTAGAAAGTACTGATAATGGCGTGTAAATGTAAGGAGTAGAAAGTACAGATAATGGAGTGTAAATGTAAGGAGTAGAAAGTACTGATAATGGAGTGTAAATGTAAGGAGTAATAGTAAAAAGTCAGCTGAAAAATTATTACTCCAGTAAAGTACTTGAGTAAGGTAATGAAGTATTTGTACTTTGTTACTTAACACCTCTGATACTAAGAGATGAGGAACGAGGAGGAGGACCGTCTGCTGTTTACTCACCATGGTAACTTCAGTTAGGATTGAGGACTGTAGCTAATATAGAACAACAGTTGTAACTTCATTACCTTCTCCGTTAACTCCGTTAGATTTTAAAAATCAATCAATCAATCAATCAATCAATACTATATTTATATAGCACCATTTAGACAAATAAGATTGAAACTCAAGGTACTTCATGGGTGATTGAAAAAAATTTAACCTAAAAAGAAATAATATCGATAATAATAATAAATTTAATAATGTAATATAAAAATAAATGGTGAATAAAAAATAAAAAATTAAAATAAATAACACATTAAAATAAATTAATAGACAAAATAAAACCAATTAAATATTACAGATAATAAAAACAGATAAATAAAGTATAAAAGTATGGATATTAAGACTAAGAGAACGTTTTTTAAAAATACTACATAAAAGCCAGACTAAACAAATAGGTTTTTAATTCACGCTTAAAGATTTCAATGTTTTGAGCTTCTCTCACATCAGTTGTTCCAGCATTTTGGAGCATTTGGAGCACAAGGTTTTGGTTTTTCTTTGTGAAACTAAAAAGAGAAGATCTGGAGGATCTGAGGAGCCTTCCTGGTTCATAAGTGGAAAGCATTTCAGTGAGGTAGGCTGGTGCAAGACCATGTAGTAGCTTAAACTAATAGTAGAATTTCTGTTTTAGTGAAACTTCACACATGAGCCTTAAAATTAAAATCAGGATCAAAAACTATTCCTAAATTTCGTGCTTTTTGGCTTGGATTAAGTCCAAGCATAATTTGTTGGTCAGTTTAGAAACCAGTATTACACAAACTTCCTAATTCAGCTAAGGACCAATCCCAGTTCTTATTCTAACCCCACCCTCTGATTTCCAGTGTGACCTTTCCAGTTAGAACTGGGTCAAAGAGGCAGTGGTTAAAATTATATTCTGGTGAAGCAACGCATTCCCACAGTTTGGCAGCTCACTGGCAATGCCCCAAACCCACGCAGCCCCACCCTTCAACCTCCACCATTTAACCAACACCCTTCATTCCAGACCAACCTCACCCTTCAACTCCCCCCCAGCACCCCCCTTCAACCCCCATGCAGCCCCACCCAACTTCACCATTCAAACCCACGCAACCCCACCCTTAAACCCCCACCCAATTCCAACCTTCAGCTCCCCCATCAACCCCCCAACCCCAAGTTTCAACCCACACCTGAACCTACTCTTCTACCCCTACCCTTCAGCTCCCACCGAACCTCACCCTTTAACCCCTAGCCAACTTCTCCATTCAACCCCTACCCAACCTCACCCTTCAACCACCACCACCCTACAAACCCCACAATTCAATCCCACCCTTTAACATCCACCCAACCTTACCCTTCGACCCCGACCCTTTAACCCCACTATTCAACCCCGCCCTTCAACCCCCTCCCAACTTCACCATTCAACCCCAAACCTAACCTCACTCTTTAACCACCACCCTGCAACCCCCACCATTCAATCCCACCCTTTAACATCCACTCAACCTCACCCTTCGACTCGAAGCATTCAATCACCACTATTCAACCACACCCTTCAACTCCCACCGACCCCACCCTTCAACCCAGACCCAACCCCACCCTTCAACCCCCCACCTTACCCCACACTTTAACCCCACTCTTCAACCCCCACCTAACCCCACACTTCAACCCCCACCCAACCTCACCCTTTATCCCGCCCTTAACCCCACACTTCAACTCCACTCTTCAACCCCCACCCAACCATACAATTCAACCAACACCTAACACCACACTTCAAACCACAACCTTCAACTCCCACCCAACTTCAACCTTCAACCCCCTCCCAACTTCACCATTCAACCCCCACCTAACCCCATTCTTCAAACCCATCGTTCAAACCCCACTTAACCCCACCCTTCAACCCCCCTCCCAACTTCACCATTCAACCCCCACCTAACCCCATTCTTCAAACCCATCGTTCAAACCCCACTTAACCCCACCCTTCAACCCCCTCCCAACTTCACCATTCAACCCCCACCTAACCCCATTCTTCAAACCCATCGTTCAAACCCCACTTAACCCCACCCTTCAACCCCCTCCCAACTTCACCATTCAACCCCCACCTAACCCCATTCTTCAAACCCATCGTTCAAACCCCACTTAACCCACCCTTCAACCCCCTCCCCAACTTCACCATTCAACCCCCACCTAACCCCATACTTCAACCCAATCATTTAACCCCCACATAACCCCACCCTTCAACCCCTGCCATTCAACGAGTTGTGAAATGATGTAGAATCCAGCTTTGGACTGTTTTTACTGCTTCATTCATCATGGAGGATTCGTTATGAAGTAAAGAGAAGTGTTTTCAGTGGAGTACAAATAAAACAGAACTGACGTGACAGTGATGATCTGTTTAACATCCAGCAGAACTAATAACAGCACAGAGACAGAGAGACAGAGAGAGAAATAGAGAGAAAGAGATAGAATGTTCTGTCCATTCTCTCTGCAGTGCGGTGGAGATAGAAGAGTGTAACAGGAAGGAAACAACCCCACCTTTCAACTGCCACCCAACATCACCCTTCAACACCCACCTAACCTTATACTTTAACCCCCACCCAACTTCAACATTCAACCCCCACCTAACCCTACACTTCAACCCCCACCTAACCTTATACTTTAACCCCCACCCAACTTCAACATTCAACCCCCACCTAACCCTACACTTCAACCCCCACTCAACTTCACCATTCAACCCCCCACCTAACCTCACTCTTCAACCACCACCATGCAACCCCCACCATTCAATCCCACACTTCAACATCCACCCAACCTCACCCTTTGACTCGTAGCATTTAATCCCCACTATTCAGCCCCACATTTCACCGTTCAACCACCACCTAACCCCACACTTCAACCACCACTTAAACACAATCTTCAACCCCCACCTAACGCCAAACTTCAACCCCCACTTAACCCCACACTTCAACCTCCACCTAACCCCACACTTCAACCCCAACCTAACCATACACCTCAATCCTCACCTAACCCCACACTTCAAACCACACCCTTCAACTCCCACCCAACTTCATCATTCAAACCCCACATAACATCACCTTCAACACCTCCCAACCTCACCCTTCAACCCCATCATTCAACCCCCACCCAACCTCACCCTTCAACCCCATCATTCAAACCCCACATAACCTCACCTTCAACACCTCCCAACTTCACCATTCAACCCCGACCTAACCCCACACTTCAAACCCCCACTTAACCCCCCACTTAAAACCCATTATTCAACCCCCACCCAACTTCACCCTTCATCCCCCACTTAACCTCACACTTCAACCCCATCATTCAACCCCCACCCAACCTCACTCCTCAACCCCATCATTCAACCCCCACCCAACCTCACTCTTCAACCCCATCATTCAAGCCCCACCTAACCCCATCATTTAACCCCCACCTAACCCCACCCTTCAACCCCTGCCATTCAACAAGTTGTGAAATGATGTAGAATCCAGCTTTGGACTGTTTTTACTGCTTCATTCATCATGGAGGATTCGTTATGAAGTAAAGAGAAGTGTTTTCAGTGGAGTACAAATAAAACAGAACTGACGTGACAGTGATGATCTGTTCGCTGACTGTTTAACATCCAGCAGAACTAATAACAGCAGAGACAGAGAGACAGAGACAAATATAGAGAGAAAGAGATAGAATGTTCTGTCCATTCTCTCTGCAGTGTGGTGGAGATAGAAGAGTGTAACAGGAAGGAAACAGTCCGTCCTCCTCGTGTGTTTGAACGTTGCGGAGTGTGTTTTCCTAGATTAGGAAGAACTGGATGAATTACAACCTTACACAATCACTACACAGACACAGACATCATGAAACTATGACAAATGAGGCCGGCGAGACGAACGTGACCCCTTAAAAACTTGAATGTCTCAGAATAAACACTGTGAGACATTAGACAGAACACAGAGAGAAACAGGGAGTCATGCTTGTCATGGTCATCAGATTGAAGACTTAATCTGAATTAGAAAGTGAAGACGTGACTGATGTCTTGGTATGTAACGTGTCACTGTGTTGCTCACAGAGTGATGACTCTGAAGTCCAGTGGAATATATGGGTTTACATCCAGGCCTGGATTATAACAGGATCCATACACTGTTAACAGTATGTACACTGTTCTATAGTGTAATAGTGAGATTCAGTACTCAGAACTGTACATACCCTGAACCTCAAACTCTGTTCTTCAGATACAAATGCTGCTTTTACAGAAGAGTGAGGACAAAACAGGAAACTAAACTGACTGGAAACTGAACTAAACTGGATTAAACTGACTGGAAACTGAACTAAACTGACTGGAACTAAACTAAACTAAACTAAACTAAACTAAACTAAACTAAACTAAACCAAAACTGAACTGAACTGCATGGAAATTAACAGAATTAAACTGAACTGAACTGAATTAAACTGACTGGAACTAAACTAAACTAAACCAAATTGACTTGAACTGAACTATACAAAACTGACTGGAAGTGAACTAAACTGACTGGAACTAAACTAAACTAAACCGAATTGAACTGAACTGAATTAAACTGACTGGAACTAAACGAAACTAAACTAAACCGAATTGAATTGAACTGAACTGCATGGAAATTAATGGAACTTACTGGAATTGAATGGAACTGAACTGAACTAAACTGAATTTAACTGACTGGAACTAAACTAAACTAAACCGAATTAAATTAAATTGAACTGAACTGCATGGAAATTAAAGGAACTGACTGGAACTGAACAGAAATGAACTAAACTAAACTAAACCGAATTAAATTGAACTGAACTGAACTGCATGGAAATTAAAGGAACTGCATGGAAATTAATGGAACTGACTGGAGCTGAACAGAATTGAACTAAACTAATCTAAACTAAAGCAAATTCAATTAAACTGAACTAAACTAAACTGTCTGGAACTGAACTGACTGGAACTAAACTAAACTAAACTAAACTAAACTAAACTAAACTAAACTAAACTAAACTAAACTAAACTAAACTAATTTGAACGGAATGAAACTGAAGTGTACTGAATTATAATGAACAGACCTATACCTAGACCTGAATTATAAGGAACTAAACTGAATAAACTGAATAAACTATACTGAATTATAACTGAACTAAATAGAACTGTACTGAAGTAAAGTGAACTGAGCTATACTTTAATATAATGAACTGAACTAAACTGAACTGAATAGAATTGAACTGAACTGTAAGAAGTTTAAAGAGCAGTTTGTGTGCTGAACTGAATTAAACTAGAACTGCGCTGGAGTAAGAAGTTACTCTTCTTGTTGTAAATGTACTTTAGTCTGTGTGTGTATATCACAGTGGATCACACAGCGTCACAAACCACATAACCAGATCTGTGAGAGATTACTGAACAGCTCCACACGGTCTGAGAGAAGTGTGTGGGGATTCAGTTATGCAGTTAGCACCATGCTAATTGGTGTACATAAGCTTCCTCTGTGTGTTAGCTACATTAGCCTCACAGCTCCAGTAATAGAGACTCTGGACACGGCTCGGCTGACGGCCTGTGTTTGGATTAAAGCGGTAAGCGGTGTCGATCAGGCTCGTGGCTGATTGAGCGCTCAGCTCGGGGGTGCAGTAGCAGTAAGGGGTTAAGTGTGGAGCATGTGTGCTCGGCTGGGTCCATGCAGCTTTGGGGCTTGGCACAGGGCCAAATCCTGTCATAAACATGGAGGCTCAGAGTGTGTGTGTGTGCCAGGGACAGCCCAGTGAGTCACTGAGCATAAATCCACACACACACACACACACAGAGAGAGAGAGAGAGAGAGAGAGAGAGAGAGAGAGAGAGAGAGAGAGAGAGAGAGAGAACTAATAGACAAAGAGCATTTAAAGAGACAGTTCGTACTAATAATAAACTTTAAGAGATGAAAAGAAAAGTAAACAAACTGGACTTTGCTGTCGTTCTGAATTCACAGCTTATTTCTCGTTGTATCTAAAGGGACACACCATGGACTATCAGAATTCTTTAACATAGCACTAAATCACCTTCAGTTCAGATTCACCTCCAAGGTTCAACCTTAGAAAGTTGTTCTGCTTCTCACCGTCCAAACAACCCCACATATGTTCAGTGGTGTTGAGGTTCTGGACTCTGGGGTGGTCAGCCCATTGCTCTGGGACCACCATCAGTTACTTTGTTTGATGTGTCCTCTAACCTGAGATATCCACACTGTTACAATTCCAGAATGCTTGGACTGATCAGGAATGGCGTGCATAGTAAGTGTCTAGCAACACTGTAGCAACTCTTTGGGATTCAATAGCAATAACCCAGCAACACCCAAGCAACCATCTGGGGTATCATAGCAACCACCCAGCAATGCCCCCTAGCAACAATCTGGGATGCCATAGTAACCACCCAGCAATGCCTTAGCAACCATCTTGGATACTTAAGCAACAACCTAGCAACACCCTGGCAATCTTTAGGATGCCATCATTTCAACCTAAACCCCCTCTAGCAATCACCTGGGATACCATAGCAGCCACCCAGCAATGCTCTCTAGCAACCATCTGGGGTACCATAGCAACCACCTAGCAATGCCCCCAGCAACCATTTGGGGTACCATTGCAACCACCCAGCAATGCCATAGCAACCATCTTGGACACTTAAGCAACAACCTAGCAATCTTTAGGATGCCGTCATTACAACCTAACCCCCCCAAACACCTGTGAAACTATAGCAAGTGCCTAGCAACACCATAGCAACCATTCGGGATTCAATAGCAACAACCTAGCAACACCTTTGCAATTCTTAGGATGCCATCATTACAACCTAAAACCCCCCTAGCAGCCATCTGGGATACCATAGCAAATACCCAGCCATGCCTTAGCAACCATTTGTTATACCACTGCAACCACTCAGCAACGCCTTAGCAATTCTTTAGAATAACATCATTACAACCTAGAAACCACCTGGGACACCATAGCAAGTGCCTAGCAACACCATAGCAACCATTCAGGATTCCATAGCAATAACCTAGCAACATCCTAGCAACCACCTGGGATACCATAGCAACTACAAAGCGATACCTTAGCTACCACCAAAGCTAAATCAAGATTGCTGCTGAAGGAATACAATGTCTGGGGCGTCCAGGAGAAATCTGGAACCTAACTTTGTTGGAGCTCAAGATCTGATCTACTTCTCTCACAATAACATATTCATGTTACTTTGTATTGTATGTATGATTATCTACATCTGTTCTAATCAGATCTGGCGTTTTTACTGGTGAACATACACTTATTGATCAGATAAAGGCTTTTAAATGATCAGGTCAGGGGCTTCAGGCTTTTTCACTGTAGTGTACAAGACAAATATTGGTTTGTTTGGTCTCAGTGTCCAGGCATTCAACTTCAAGAACACTGCACAAACTGTGAAGCATGTTGGTGGTAGTATAAGGCTGTAAGGATATCTGGTGTTCTCACTAGTGTAAATGCACTTATTGATCAGATAAAGGCTTTTAAACTATCAGCTTATGTGTCTATGACTTTAGTACAGTAGTGTATATAAAGAGATGCTTGTAAAATATACGGATGTATTATGACTTATATTGGTACATGTGTTATCTCTTCTGTTCACTACATACACAGACACAGTTAGAAAGAACCTACGTGCTATGAACTGCAGGCTGAATGTAAATAGTGGTAATAGAAACTGATGCAAGTCTTGTTGTGGGGAATAAAGGGATCTCAGTCACATCCGGCTTTGAACTCCTGACAAAGTGTCATCCATCTGTCGCAAGCTTTGCTTCTGTGGTGTAATTTTTAGGGGAATATGATGCAACTTCAGGACAGCTGCCTTTTATTCAGATTAGATCTGAGTGTAAACAGACACGCACGCCAGCTTCAGGCTCGGATTTACTGGCCCTTATTGCTGATTATGCAGTAGCATAACTTAATAATACTAACTTCGTACAGAACTCACACTTTAGTGAACTAAAAATACGATATCTGCACATTTCTAGCACCCAGAATGGCAACTTTAGAGGAGAGGCCAAAAACTCTTCACTTTCAATGTAAGTCAATGGAACCAGAAAAGTTTCCAAGACATTTTGGAGCATTTCTATTGGTCCATGCATCCTGAAATTGTTATGTAATGTAAACAACAGATGTGGCATTCAAAGAATGTAAAAAAAAATTAACAGAATTTTTTTTTTACCTGTCATGTCTGGCAATTTTCACAATGGGAAAGGTAATCCGAGTGCACTGATGTATCAAACATGTTTGCTTTATAGGCTTTATAGGTTTCTATAGCCCATTCTTGTTGATGTTTGTATTTAATTTTATTTATTTATTTATTTATTTATTTATTTATTTAGCCAGGCAATAAAGAAGAGGAAAAAGAGGAGAGAGAAAAAAGAGAAAAGAAGAAAGAAAGGAAAAATAAACAAATAATAATAATAATAATAATAATAATAATAATAACAATAATAATAATAATATAAAAAAATAAATAAACAACTAAATAAACAAAGAAAAAAAGAAGAAAAAAGAAAAGAAAAAAATATATATACATACATACATACATACATAAACATATTCACATATCTATACATAAGCATATACATATATACACCCACATACAATTCTATTATTTGCAGCAATGTGCGTATGTGCCTCTGTCATGGAATGTACTTAATAATGAGGGAGGTTAAATGCGTCCGAGAGCATCTTTAATTATTAATATACTTCATAATGTTTTGCATGACGTTACACCTGCTTGCAACCACCTAGCAACAAGCTTGGGTACCATAGCACATGCTTAGCAACATCACAGCAACTTACTAGCCACATCTTAGCTACATTTGGAGATACCATAGCAAACTAAACACAACACCAGATTTGGGGTATCATGACAGCAACCCAGCATACCCCTTGCAACTAACTGGGACACCATGGAAACAACCTCACAACCCCCTAGCAATTACTTGGGATTCCACTGCAACCACATAGCAACATCTTAGCAAGCTTGAGCTGCCCAATCCCTGAATTTCAGGATTTATTATTAACTATTAATAAGAGTACACCAAATTTGGGGTACCACAGCAGCAACCTAGCAACCCCCTAGCAACCATCTGGGATACCATAGAAACAACAATGCAACGCCCTTAGCGACCACCTGCGATCAGATAGAAACAAATTTGCAACCCCCTAGCAACCACCTGGAATAACACTGCAACCACATAGCAACAGTTTAGCAATCTTGAGCTGCCCAATCCCTGAATTTCCTTGATGAACACTGTTTTACATCTAATCTCCAAAATATCTGCTGCCAAATATATAACCTGATGGCTGTTTGACTGAAAAGTCAATAAACAAACGTTAATTTAAATCAAATTTGATCAGAAAATTTTTCTCAGTCCTTTTAGAACTTGTTGCTTTTTGTAATATCGAGTGAGTGAACATGTTCCAGCTTGTTATGACGCCCTTGTAGTGCCATTAATAGACCTTATCAAGGTAATTTACCTTATTAGGCTTATTAGGGAAGTTAAATATTTCCCAGAGCATCTCTAATTATTAATATACTTCATAACGTTTCGCACGACATTCTTAATTATATTAAGGTTTCCAGCTGGTGTGCCGGCTCAGATCATCTGATGACTGACTGTATATGTTTATTGAGGTCTGTAGAGATAATTGGTGATTTATTACTGAATAAATAACAGGAATTGAAAGAGTATAAGCCAAGAATTATAGACCCAGTGCTTAAACACAGGGTGATAATGTATAATAAACACATAAACGTGTTCAGGGTATTGTTAAAAAAGTAACTATGAGCAATCAGTTAATAAGCAAACACTGACTCTGTGAATTATTGACCAGCTTTTGGCTCCAAAAGAGGATAATAACGGGCATCAACACTGTCAGTAACAGAAATAAGAGTATACAAATAAATAATACAAATAAAAGTCATAGTGAGTATTTACATTCTACAATATACTTATATACAGTAATACAGTAATATTTCACAATAATATTTCCTGTGTTAATGCATTATGTCACTGGAGGCCGCGTACTACATACAATAATTACAATAATTACTCATAATTTACAGTAGATACTGAATAATTCATATTACATACTGAATAATTTATACTAGATACTAACTCATTTATAGTGGATACTAAATAATCCATATTAGGTACTCAATTACTCATAGTGGAAACTAAATAATTCATACTAGATATTAAATAATTCATATTAGCAGTAAATAATTAGGTATTGAATAGTTTATAGTATATACTGAATAATTCATGGTAGCTAATGAATAACTGATACTAGATACAAAATAATTCATGACAGATGCTCAATAATTCATACTAGTTACTGAATGATTTAAAGTAGATGCTGAATAATTCTGAGTGGATACTGAATAATTCATATTAGATACTGAATCATTCATAGTAGCTACTAAATAATTCACAGTGGATACAAAATAATTCATAGTAGATACTGAATAGTTCATATTAGATACTAAATAATTAATAGTAGATAATGAATAATTCATGACAGATACTGAATAATTCATAGTAGATACTGAATAATTCATATTAGATACTGAATAATTCATAGTAGCTACTAAATAATTCACAGTGGATACAAAATAATTCATAGTAGATACTAAATAATTCATACGAGATGCTGAATAACTCTACTTCTTGATTTTATCAATGGAATTACGATCCTGAAGGGGTTAAAGACATTTCACACACACACACACACACACACACACACACACACACACACACACACACACACACACACACACACACGTGTGCAGTGTTAAGTTTGGATTTGTTCCTGCTGTTATGAAATGGGACAAATAGTGAGTTCAGACACTGTTAGCTGCCTCTAACTGTTCCAGCTGAAGGGGGCGAAGTGGACTGTGTGTGTGCAGTGTGTGTGTGTGTGTGTGTGTTTGTGTGCAGTGTGTGTGTGTGTGTGCACACTGTGGGTGTGTGAGTGTGTGAGAGGGGGGTTAGCCTACTTTCTGTTCCCCATCTCAGCTCACACTCCCCCTCCTAATAGCAGGTCACGGCAGCCTCGCAAAAGTTTATTGTAGTTTAGAGTCAGTGTGTGTGTGTGTGTGTGTGTGGGTGTGTGTCTACAGTGCACACTCAGAAAACAATGAGGCAGCAATTAAATACACACTGGTTTAGAACAGTCAACATATGAACACACTCCTGTACGTGTACTGAATTCAGGTTTTCAGTACTGGAACAAACTCTGAGTCTGGGCTGTGAGCGTGTTGCAGTTCCTCCTTTCACCTGATGGTGGCAGCAGCTCTGTAGAGTGTTAACAAAGCTAGCTGAGGTTTAGGCTCTGACCGAACTCGCAGCTTCAGCTACTGAGAGAGAATTGAAGTGTATTAATGTATATACTCTGTGTGTTTAATATCTGCAGTGAAACAGACGTTGGATATTTTTTATATAAGTTATAATAAAGACAGAGAGACACGTACCATTTTTTTAGAAATGGTATTTTTTTTTTATTTGAATTATTTAAAAAAAAGCTCAGTGTTCGTCTGTTTGGTGACCAAACCAGCAGAAGCTTCTGGATCTCACAGCACTTATCTCTTCTTATCTGAGCAGATTGAGTGGATCTGTAAATATTAACCCTTTAAAGTTGAACAGTAATGAGACTCTATATACCATTTCATTTGCTTTTCGTTTGGTTTCTGAAGTATATATTAGGATATATATATATATATATATATATATATATATATATATATATATATATATATATATATATATATATATATATATAGGCACAGTTGTGTAGTGGTCAGCACGGTGGTGTAGTGGTTAGCATTGTCACCTTGAGTGGGCTGCTGAATAATTCATACTAGATACTAAATAATTTATAGTAGCTACTGAATAATTTATAGTAGATACTGAATAATTCCTAGTAGCTACTAAATAATTTATAGTAGATACTTAATAATTTATGGTAGATACTGAATAATTCATACTAGATACTAAATAATTAATAGTAGCTACTGAATAATTCATATCAGATACTGAATAATTCCTAGTAGATACTAAATAATTTATAGTAGCTACTGAATAATTTATAGTAGATACTGAATAATTCATGGTAGATACTGAATAATTCATACTAGATACCAAATAATTAATAGTAGCTACTGAATAATTCATAGCAGATACAGAAAAATTCATGGTAGATACTGAAAAAATCATACTAGATACTAAATAATTAATAGTAGCTACAGAATAATTCATAGTGGATACTAAATAATTCACAGTAGTTTCTGAATATATATATATATATAGTTGTTAGTGCTTAGATAGTTAGTACTTCAAGAACAGTGACCAGCTGCATGTTAGATATAATTATAACTGCTGCAAAATACAGAGTTTCCCACCTTCAGTGACTGACCACGACATATTTCCAGCTGCTAAACTCTGGATTCTAGATTATACACTAAACCTGCAGTGAGTGTGTAAAAATATGCTTCTATTTGTCCACAATTTAATAACTAATTTATTGAATTTATGGATCTGAGTTTCTCTCAATGAGCAGTACAACAAGCCTTGTGCATCTTTAATACAGTGATAGGAAACATGTCAGCTCACTCAAAGCTCAGATTCTATGATATTTTGGAAATCACAATATTTTTAATCATTCATAATCATAATATTTCAGGTATCTGATTATTACCTGTTTATAAACAAGCATAACCACTGCCCCCTATCTCCATTTTCATCACTTTCCTTTTTATTTCATAATCTGAAACTACATGTAATTCTCTACATTATCTGTAAGTTACATGATAAAGTTCTCAAAACAAGTGACCTGAAATGACCTGCAGAGACGTCCGGTTCCATTGACTTACATTAAAAGTCAAGCAAGTTTTTTCCTTCTCCTGTAAAGTCACTGTTGAAGATGTTTTTATTCCTGAAAGCAGAGACCCTGCTATATGTTACGTAGCACTTTCCAAAGCTGAGGTCTTTTTATTGATCCTGAGAGGGGGGTTCTCTTTCTATGAGGTGTTTTACAAATCCGGGACCCTCTTTGTCCCCGAAATGTAGGAAAACAAACACACAGGCTGCCGGCAGCTGAGTCACGTTTCTAACAGGCAGGAAGACGAGCGCTGCAGCCTCACACTTACATAACCTCTGTTCAACTCTGCTCCTCATGTTCCTGCCATTACAGCACTCATACACACGGCGCCAAGCAAAGCACGAGTCCTGCACACAGCCTCAGGAACTCTGCCGCTCTCAGACACGCGTGTGTGTAAGAGGAAAGCTGATCGTTATTAGTTCTGGATTCAGTGGTGTTTTATTATACGCCAAATTCAGTATTTCTGTTCGTGTGTGGTGGCATAAAGAAGCATGAACACGACTTTTATGTAACTTCTGTTGGAGACAGTCATGTAAACCAGGCGGCGTCTTTGGTCTGTGTGTGATAGTGTGTGACGAGTACGTTCGTGTGTGTGTTATATTATTGTTTGGTTCCTAAAGTTTATATTAAGGGGAGATTTTAATATATATATATATATATATATATATATATATATATATATATATATATATATATATATATATATGTGTGTGTGTGTGTGTGTGTGTGTGTGTGTGTGTGTATTCCTAGCAGATACTTTAATACTGCTTCCTGAGAGAGGCCAAAAACAGTCTTTACTTTCAATGTAAGTCAATGAAACCAGTTACTTTAATGCATTTTCATTGGTCTATTGATAATAAAGACAGTGGCTGCATTACAACTATATATATATATATATATATATATATACACAGATCACAGTGAAATGTTCTTGTTTTAATGGAGTATCTTCTTCCTTAACACAACAATGGACTGACGGGTCTCTAAAGAAAGTTGTTTCTTTCTGGTCATTGTGAGTCGGTCAGCAAGCCATCAACTGCTGATCTTCAGATACTAAACTAACCTAGAATGTTGTTCCCTTTTATACTCACTTATTAGTAGAATGTTTTTCAGCTGTGCATCACAATTGATCAAGAGTGTCCTAACAACCAATTAGTCCAATAACATCCTTAACTTGGATTGGTGGTCGTACCAGGAGATTTAGACAGAGGACTGAGAATTACTGATAATAGAACTATATGTAAAATAAGCCTCTATACAAAAATAGACTTTAATATAAACATTTTTATTCTTTTAAAATCATCTGATACACTTACATTAATTGTGAAATGAACAATATTGTTAGTGAATTGCATGAAAACTGCATGAAATGAAATTCTAAAGTCATCCTAAACTTTTGAGCGGTAGTGTATATATATATACACACACACACACGTATATATACATAATAAAGCACTTTAAATGCTCTTTTATTGAACACAGCAGCAGTGAATACAGAGTAGGGTAGGTCACGTCTCCAGCTCATAATGGACTGCAACACCCACCAACCAGCCCCATATCCCAGCCCAGTTATCACGAACAATAACAATCCAGTTTTTATGTTTGAATGTAGGCTATAGAACCAGACGTCTTATATTTTTTAGTCCACATGTGCTTTAAATGAACTGAAACATAAAATATATATATATATATATATATATATATATATATATATATATATATATATATATATATATATATATATATATATATTCACACACTAGGGGACTTTATTATATTTAAAAGCTATTTTTCCAGACAGGAAGCTTTTATTTACTCAGTAAACACTATTATTTTAATATTAATCAGTACTAATAGAGTAAGTAGAGCTTTTCCATACGTCAGTGTGTTTATTTAACTCTTTCCAAGCTTCTCCTAAACAACCCAGTATTATTATCAGTTCTCATCTAATACCTGCTTTGACTGCTCAGTACTTCATTAAGCTAAATCAAGATTTGCTGCTGAAGGAACTGAACACATTCATACAATGTCTGGGGCGTCCAGGAGAAATCTGGAACCTAACTTTGTTCTTCAAACTGGATCAAGATCTGATCTACTTCTCTCACAATAACATATTCATGTTACTTTGTATTGTATGTCTGATTATTTACATCTGTTCTAATCAGATCTGCTGTTCTTACTGGTGAACATACACTTATTGATCAGATAAAGACTCTTAAACTATCAGCTCAGGTGTATGTATATATGTGGGGGGCATGTGTTTGACCCCACATGCAATAGTGTGTACTTCAGCGAGAGTGCAGAAGGGGTTAAGTGTGTGTGTGTGTCTCCGTGGAGAGGGAGTCGACATCCTGGCTGCTTCCAGTTTACACAGATGGAGCAGCTCTTTGGATAAAAACCACAAAAAATTCCTCCCACTGTCCAAGTTAGCACTTCGAGAGAGGACACGATCCCCCTCTCTTCCTCCTCTCTCTCTCCCTCTCTCTCCCTCTCTCTCTCTCTCTCTCTCTCTCTCTCTCTCTCTCTCCAAGTACAGAACAAGAGCAAGCAGGCCAGACTAGCTGAGCCACGTTGGTGCCTAAAAATCATCAGAGTATGTGTTCCCACATGCGTGTAACACAGTGGAATCCACCAGGCCAGAGTAATGGAGCGCTGAAAACTTCTACAGCTTCCGTTTAAAATGTAAAGCCAAACAGATCTTGTTAAGCGTCTTATTAAGTCATTTAGTCTTCGCTTGTATTTACCTTTGCTCTTTTTACAGTGAATGAATTTATAGAAATGCGCTATAACTGACTCTCATTTACATGCAGAAACATTTCTTTTTATTTATCTTCCACCAATCAGAGATCAGTGTTTCCCAAATGTAGGTATGAAAATTATGCTGCTCGGTGGTTCAAATTTAATCTTACGGAGTAAATAAACCATGTAAGTACAGCGGTGTAGTGGTTAGTATGGTGGTGTAGTGGTCAGTATGGTGGTGTAGTGGTCAGTATGGTGGTGTAGTGGTTAGTACGGTGGTGTAGTGGTTAGTACGGTGGTGTAGTGGTTAGTACGGTGGTGTAGTGGTTAGTATGGTGGTGTAGTGGTTAGTATGATGGTGTAGTGGTTAGTATGATGGTGTAGTGGTTAGTACGGTGGTGTGGTGGTTAGTATGGTGGTGTAGTGGTTAGTATGGTGGTGTAGTGGTCAGTATGGTGGTGTAGTGGTTAGTACGGTGGTGTAGTGGTTAGTACGGTGGTGTAGTGGTTAGTACGGTGGTGTAGTGGTTAGTATGGTGGTGTAGTGGTTAGTATGATGGTGTAGTGGTTAGTATGATGGTGTAGTGGTTAGTACGATGGTGTAGTGGTTAGTACGGTGGTGTAGTGGTTAGTATAGTGGTGTAGTGGTTAGTATGGTGGTGTAGTGGTCAGTATAGTGGTGTAGTGGTTAGTATGGTGGTGTAGTGGTTAGTATGGTGGTGTAGTGGTTAGTATGGTGGTGTAGTGGTTAGTACGGTGGTATAGTGGTTAGTACGGTGGTGTAGTGGTTAGTATGGTGGTGTAGTGGTTAGTACGGTGGTGTAGTGGTTAGTACGGTGGTGTAGTGGTTAGTACGGTGGTGTAGTGGTTAGTACGGTGGTGTAGTGGTTAGTATGGTGGTGTAGTGGTTAGTACGGTGGTGTGGTGGTTAGTACGGTGCTGTAGTGGTTAGTATGGTGGTGTAGTGGTTAGTATGGTGGTGTAGTGGTTAGTATGGTGGTGTAGTGGTTAGTATGGTGGTGTAGTGTTAGTACGGTGGTGTAGTGGTTAGTATGGTGATGTAGTGGTTAGTATGGTGGTGTAGTGGTTAGTATGGTGGTGTAGTGGTTAGTATGGTGGTGTAGGGGTTAGTATGGTGGTGTAGCGGTTAGTATGGTGGTGTAGTGGTTAGTATAGTGGTGCAGTGGTTAGTATGGCGGTGTAGTGGTTAGTATGGCGGTGTAGTGGTTAGTACGGCGGTGTAGTGGTTAGTATGGCGGTGTAGTGGTTAGTACGGCGGGTGTAGTGGTTAGTACGGTGGTGTAGTGGTTAGTACGGTGGTGTAGTGGTTAGTACGGTGGTGTAGTGGTTAGTATGGTGGTGTAGTGGTTAGTATGATGGTGTAGTGGTTAGTACGGTGGTGTAGTGGTTAGTATGGTGGTGTAGTGGTTAGTACGGTGGTGTAGTGGTTAGTACGGTGGTGTAGTGGTTAGTACGGTGGTGTAGTGGTTAGTATGGTGGTGTAGTGGTTAGTACGGTGGTGTAGTGGTTAGTATAGTGGTGTAGTGGTTAGTATGGTGGTGTAGTGGTTAGTACGGTGGTGTAGTGGTTAGTATGGTGGTGTAGTGGTTAGTATGATGGTGTAGTGGTTAGTACGGTGGTGTAGTGGTTAGTATGGTGGTGTAGTGGTTAGTACGGTGGTGTAGTGGTTAGTATAGTGGTGTAGTGGTTAGTACGGTGGTGTAGTGGTTAGTATGGTGGTGTAGTGGTCAGTATGGTGGTGTAGTGGTTAGTATGGTGGTGTAGTGGTCAGTACGGTGGTGTAGTGGTTAGTATGGTGGTGTAGTGGTTAGTACGGTGGTGTAGTGGTTAGTATAGTGGTGTAGTGGTTAGTACGGTGGTGTAGTGGTTAGTATGGTGGTGTAGTGGTCAGTATGGTGGTGTAGTGGTTAGTATAGTGGTGTAGTGGTTAGTACGGTGGTGTAGTGGTTAGTATGGTGGTGTAGTGGTCAGTATGGTGGTGTAGTGGTTAGTATGGTGGTGTAGTGGTCAGTATGGTGGTGTAGTGGTTAGTATGGTGGTGTAGTGGTTAGTATGGTGGTGTAGTGGTTAGTACGGTGGTGTAGTGGTTAGTATGGTGGTGTAGTGGTTAGTACGGTGGTGTAGTGGTTAGTATGGTGGTGTAGTGGTTAGTATGGTGGTGTAGTGGTTAGTACGGTGGTGTAGTGGTTAGTATGGTGGTGTAGTGGTTAGCACAGTGGTGTAGTGTTTTCCTCCCACAGCCCAAATACAGGCATGTTAGGTCACTCTAAATTGCCCCTAGGTGTGTGTTGGCCATGTAATGGTCCTCTCCATGGTGTACACTCCCTTCGCCTGATGATGCTGGGCTTGGCTTCAGCCCCCCTATGACCCTGGATAGTGGGATAAAACTGGATGGATGGACGGATGGATAGATGGATGAGTGAATAAAACATCAGATAACACCAACATTAACTGAGGTTCAACACACCTGACAGTCTTTTTGAAATAATGTTCCTTTATTTCAATAATGTTTTTAAAATCCCAGTAAACACAGATGTTTGTATGATAGTAAACTTTGTGTCATATTAAAGAGAATATGTTCTGCTTTGCTTAAGTGTGATGAAGATTTTCTTGCATGTACATATTCTGTAAAAGCTCTAAATTCCAAAGTTATACGCCAGTGAATAACACCTAATTGGAATTTCAGCCCTTTTCTCTATTACAAGGTGACATCATCATGTAACACAGTCCTTACTGACCGCCTACCTGCAAACTAACCACTTCCTCATACAACAGAAACACAGAGAGCTACGCCAGTAAAAACTGACCACTCTGAAACATTCTGCTGCAGTACATGTAAAACTTGGGTTGTGCCGGACTTTCAGAATCGGACTCTGGATCAAACTGATACAGCAGAACCGACACGGTCGTAGAAACAGACAGGGCTTGCAGCAGGACGACCAATCAGAGCACAGTGTGTGAGCAGGCCAGTCAGAGCACACTTCGTTCATCGGGAGGCGGCGCTTAAAGACACAGGAGCTCTAACAGGGTGACTACATTATAGTAAATACAGTGTTCCAGTAGAAATCAAACACAAAAACAAAGCTTAAAGAACGGTGTGGGCGTGGCATAATATTCTGAAGCAGAACTTAATGCAATAGCATGAGCACAATTAGTGATCCTCTGTCCTCTGTGTGTGTGTATGTGTGTGTATGTATGTGTGTGTATGTTTATATGTGTGTGTATATATTTGTTTGTGTGAGTGTGTGCATGTGTGTGTGTGTGTGTGTATGGGTGTGTTTAAGTGTGTATGTGTGTATATGTGTGTGTGTATATATATGCATGCGTATGTATGTGTGTGTATGTTTATGTGTATGTGTATATATTTGTTTGTGAGTGTTTGCATGTGTGTGTGTGTGCATATGTGTGTGTATATATGCATGAGTATGTATGTGTGTGTGTATGTTTATGTGTACGTGTATATATTTGTTTGTGAGTGTGTGCATGTGTGTGCGTGTATATATGCATGAGTATGTGTGTGTGTAAGTTTATGTGTATGTGTATATATTTGTTTGTGAGTGTGTGCATGTGTGTGTGTGTGTGCATATGTGTGTGTGTGTGTGTGTGTATATATGCATAAGTATGTATGTGTGTGTGTATGTTTTTGTGTACGTGTATATATTTGTTTGTTTGTGTGTGTAAATGTGTATGTATGTATGTGTGTGTGTGTGTGCATATGTGTGTGTGTATATATGCATGAGTATATATGTGTGTGTGTAAGTTTATGTGTAAGTGTATATCTTTGTGTGAGTGTGTGCATGTGTGTGTGTGCATTGTGTGTGCATGTGTGTGTGTATATATGCATGAGTATATATGTGTGTGTGTAAATTTACGTGTACGTGTATATATTTGTTTGTGAGTGTGTGCATGTGTGTGTGTGCGTGTGTGTATATATGCATGAGTATGTTTGTGTGCGTGTATGTTTATGTGTATGTGTATATATTTGTTTGTGTGTGTGTGTAAATGTGTGTGTATGTGTGTATGTATGTGTGTGTATGTTCATGTGTATGTGTATATATTTGTTTGTGTGAGTGTGTGTGTGTGTATGGATGTATTTAAGTGTGTGTGTATATGTGTGTGTGTGTATATATATGCATGAGTATGTATATGTGTGTGTATGTTTATGTGTATGTGTATATATTTGTTTGTGAGTGTGTGCATGTGTGTATGTGTGCATATGTGTGTGTGTGTATATATGCATGAGTATATATGTGTGTGTGTAAATTTACGTGTACGTATATATATATTTGTTTGTGAGTGTGTGCATATGTGTGTGTGTGCGTGTGTGTATATATGCATGAGTATGTATGTGTGTGTGTGTATGTTTATGTGTACGTGTATATATTTGTGTGTGTGTGTGTGTGTAAATGTGTATGTATGTATGTGTGTGTGTGTGTGTGTGTGTGTGTGTGTATGTGTGTGTTGGCTGCAGGTCATCCAGCGGTCTGAGTCCACAGACATACTCCAGCTAGTGAACTTTGCTTCTTTGCGGTCCAAACGTCACCGCGAGAAAAAAATGGAAAGAGACTAAAAATCAGTAAAGAAAACCAGACCTGACTACGCCGCCACTCAACACGCAACCGCAGCACAAAACGATGAAAAATACTCTGAAAATAAAGAGCTGCACAGTTTCAACGTCTCTAATTGCATCTGCTCGTTGGTTCTGTTCCTGTACGCTTCCTTCCATTCAGTTAGCTGCAGATGTGCAGCCACAGAGTAACCGTGCCTGTTAAAGCGATAGTTCCAAAAATTACATTTAATCTGTTTCCCCACCTCGTAGTCCACCAGGACCTGGAGCCTACAGCCTGGACCCTGGAGCCTACAGCCTGGACCCTGGAGCCTGTAGCCTGGACCCTGTAGCTGGAGCCTGGTGCCTGGAGCATCGACTCTGGACCCTGGAGCCTCAACTCTGGACCCTGGACTACAGGCCTGTAGCCTGTAGCTTCGACTCTGGACCCGGGATCATGGACCCTGGACCCTGGACCCTGGAACCTGGAACCTGGACCCTGGAACATGGAGCCTTGACCCTGGAACCTGGAGCCTTGACTCTGGACTCTGGACTCTGGACTCTGGACTCTGCACTCTGGACTCTGGACTCTGGACTCTGGACTCTGGACTCTTGACTCTTGACTCTGGAGCCTGAAGCGTGGACCCTGGAGCATGGAGCTTGAAGCCTGAATCCTGGAGCCTGGAGATTTGACCCTGGACCCTGGAGCTTTGACCCTGGAGCCTGAAGCTCTTCTTCAGTGTTAGCCCTGGAGCTCGGAGGCTAATGAAACTAACAAGCAACATAAGCCTATAGCCCAACACTCAGCACTGTGTTAACTCCATGCATGTGTCATCACACTGTGTTTAGATATTAAAGGGACGTGTCAACCTAAAACTACTGAATGAATACAGGTCAAGTTTAACCCATGCTGTGCATTAGGAGGGGTTTGCTTAGCTTGTGCATCAAGGGTTAAACTCACTGCTGGATCCCAGTATCTGAACATACAGTGAGCAGGTTGTTGGTAGGAGGATAGCAGGCGGTTTCTATAGCTGATTGGCTGTTAGTGACGAGGCTCACTTTGTTGTTGGGAGTTTGTTGGCTGCCTGGAACCCAACAGTCGCAGATGAGGCAATGAAGAGGAAGTCATTATTTTGGCCAAACGTCCTATTTATGGAATCATTAATGGGCTTAACTACATGATTCTTAATTACTGAAAGACTCGGTTACAATATATTACCAAAAGTGTTCACTCACCCATCCAAATCACTGAATTCAGGTGTTCCAATCACTTTCATGGCCACAGGTGTATAAAACCAAGTACCTAGTCATGCAGACTGCTTCTACACACATTAGTAAAGAGTGAGTCGCTCTCAGGAGCTCAGTGAACTCCAGCGTGGTACTGTGATAGGACGCCACCTGTCCAACAAGTCCAGTGGTGACGTTTCCTCACTACTAAATATTCCACAGTGGACTGTCAGTGGTGTTAGAACAAAGAGGAAGTGATTGGGAACGACAGCAACTCAGACACCAAGTGGTAGAACACGTCCAATGACAGAGCGGGTCAGCGGATGCTGAGGAGCATAGTGCACAGAGCTCACCAACTTTCTACAGAGTCAATCACTACAGACCTCCAAACTTCATGTGGCCTTCAGATCAGCTCAAGAACAGAGCGTAGAGAGCTTCATGAAATGGGTTTTCATGGCCGAGCAGCTGCATCCAAGTCTTGCATCACCAAGAACAACGCAGAGCGTCAGATGCAGTGGAGTAAAGCACGTCAACACTGGACTCTAGAGCAGCGGAGACATGTTCTTTGGAGTGACCAATCACGCTTTTCCGTCTGGAAATCTCATGGACGTGTCTGGCTTGTCTTGTCTGAGTGCACTGAGTGTAAAGTTTGGTGCATGGTGGATTATGGTGTGGGGTGGTGTTTCAGGTTTCAGGAGGTGGGCTCGGCCCCTTAGTTCCAGTGAAAGGAACTCTTAAAGCTTCAGATTAGATTCTGGACAATTTTATGCTCCCAAATTTGTGGGGACAGTCTGTTCCAACATGGCTGCCCACCAGTGCACAAAGCAGCTCCATAAAGACATGGAGGAGCGAGTTTGGTGTGGAAGAACTTGACTGTCCTGCACAGAGTCCTGACCTCAACCTGATAGAACACCTTTGGGATAAATTAGAGCGGAGACTGAGAGCCAGACCTTCTCGTCCAACATCAGCGTCTGATCTCACTAATGGTCTTCTAGAAGAACGGTCAAGCATTCCCATAAACACTCTCCTAAACCGTGTGGGGAGACTTCCCAGAAGAGCTGAAGCTGTTATAGCTGCAAAGGTTGGGCCGACATCATATTAAACCCTATGGAATAAGAATGGGACGTCACTCAAGTTCATATGCGTGTGAAGACAGATGGGCGAATACTTTTGGAAAGAATAGTGTGTCTATAAAATGGATAAAATTCAGATTTTTGTTCTACTAACTCTATTACTAGTAGGTCTATAACAGGTTACTAAAGATCTCCACACGGTTGGAGGCCTCCAGAGCCTGCGGAGCTCAAGCTAAAGAAGAACTCATCAGACTTTTGGAATGAGGCAGAAAGACTCTGTTTCCAAACTCTCTCTTTAAATCCCGGCTGTTAAAACAGGATCTGTCCTCCAGGCGGCGGCTGCGCGAGTGCGTCTTTACTTTGGACGCTACCTGTGAAGCAGACAGCCGGTACTGCAGGAGCTCCAGCCATCTGCTCC